>NW_004624910.1:2039255-2063864 GCF_000247695.1 Heterocephalus glaber
AAATTGGGTTTCAACATGCCAAAGATTAAAACTAGACCTATAGGGGCCTGGATTTAGCTCAGTGGTTTCGCCGCCTGCTGTGCAAGCACAAGGACCCGAGTTCAATCCCCAGTACCAAAAAAAAAAAAAAGACCTATATCTCTCACCATGCACTAAACTAAAATTGAAATGGATATAAGATCTAAATATTAAAATAGAAACCCTAAACCGGCTGAAAGAGAAGTTAGGAAGAACTCTTGAAGACATTAGTGTAGGAAATGATTTTATGAACAAAACCTCCTTGGCTGTGAACTAGCACAAACAATCAACAAGTGGGATCTTTTCTTACTAAAAATCTTTTGCACAGCAAGAGAAACCCCCAACAGTATGAAGAGGCAACCCAAAATGTGGGAAAAATTTTCACCGGCTGTCCCTCAGACAAAGGTCTTCTATTTAGAATCTATAAAGAACTTAAAAACATCAGACCTCCCAAATTTAAAGACCCAATCTAATAATGGCCATTTGAAATGAACAGACATTTCTTAGACAAAGAAGTAGAAATAGCAAATAAATACATGAAAAAATGTTCAACATCACTGGTCATTCAGGAGATGCAAATGAAAACAACACTGAGATTCTACCTCACCCCAGAAAGAATGGCTGCCATCATGAAATCAACCAATAACAAATGTTGGCAGGGGTGTGGTGAAAGAGGAACCCTGCTCCACTGCTGGTGGGAGTGTAGACTGGTGCAACCTCTGTGGAAATCAGTATGGAGATACCTCAAAGAACTAGGAGTGGAAATTCCATTTGACCCAGCTATTTCCCTGCTTGTTATCTTTCCCAAAGAATTAAAAGAATCTTACCACAGTGATATATGTGCATCCATGTTCATAGCAGCACAATTTGTGATAGCTAAAACTTGGAAACAACCCAATTGTCCATCAAGTGGAGACTGGATATAGAAAATGTGGTTTTTTTATAAAATGGAGTTCTTCTCAGCCATGAATAATGAGAAGCTAGATATTTATAGCTAAATGGACACACATTTAGGTGATACTCTTAAGTGAAATAAATCAGACACACATGGGTAAATACCAAATAGTTTCTCCAGTGTGAGAAACTGAAAGTGTAAATAAGGACTAAAAGGTGTAATAGATAATATGAAATTGGAAGAAATGGTGCAAAGGGCAAGGGGAAATGAGAGGGGTAGGAGCAAAGAAAGAAGGGAATGGAATTAATATGAGAAAAAGAAAAAATGGAAACAAAGTCTTTGTAGATAGGGAGGGGTGAGGGTGTTGAAGGGAGGGCAGGGGAATGGGAAAAAATAAATACCAGGATGTATTATGTAAAGGTGCAAATTTCCAATGATGAATGTCATTATATTGTATTCCTTAAATGTACCAATGTAGTTAATTAAAAATAAACTGCACTCCAAATAATCAATGTCTCCACAAAAATTGGATACATTCTTAGGTACATATGAATTACTAAAAGTGAACCAAGAAGATATAAAAACCACAAATAATTCATTAACAGGCCATGGATTTAAGCAATAATAAAAAACCTTTCTCTAAGAAAACCCAGGGAAACAATGGATTCAACACATTGACAAGTGTCAGGGAAGATCTTTCACCAACATTCTTTGAAAGAGAAGGAGTATTCCCAAAGTCATTCCAGGAAGCTAGCGTTACCCTGGTTCGAAAACCAGACAAGGACTCAGAAACAACAAAAAAACTACTGCAGGCCAATCTCTTTAATGAACATAGGCACAAAAAGTTTTAAGAAGATTCTGGAAAACAGAAAGAAACAAAACATTCAAAAGATTATACATCATGACCAGGTAGGCTTCATCCAAAAAGTGCAAGGTTGGTTCAACATATACAGATTAATATATATAACACAGCACATAAGCCAAAGTAAGGACAAAAATCACTTGATCATATCAATAGATATATTGACAAATACAGTGATTGGATTTCGACAAAATCAAACATCCATTCATGCTTTTAAAAAAACCCTGAAGAAAATCTCAATTTGATGAAATCTGTTTATGATGAGCCTACTGCTAACAGTATATCTACTGAGGAAAAGATAAAAATATTCCCCTAAAATCAAGAACAAGAGAAAGATGTCCATTATCACAATTCTTGATCAATACAGTACTCAAAATATTAGCCACAGCAATGAGGCAAGAGAAAGAAATAAAACAGATCCATATATAAAAGGAAGAATTCAAAGAATCACTATTTGCAGGCATGATATTTTATATAGATGGCTAAAAGCATCACCAAAACATCCTAGAATTAACAAATTCAGCAATGTAGCAGGATACAAAATCAACACAGAAAAATATCAATATTGTTAAGGTGTATGCCAATAATGAATTCAGTGAGAAAGAAATTAATACCATTAACAATAGAATAAAGAAAAAATACTTCAAAATTAAACAAACCAAGGAAGTAAAAGACCACTACAATGAAAACTAAAATACCCTGAAAAAGGAGATAAAAATACATGAGAAAATGGATAAAGCAGAAATAATATTGTCAAAATAGTCAAACTTCCAAAATTTATGTATAGACTTATGGCAAGCCCAATCAAAATAGCAATAATATTCCTCTTAGAAGTAGAGAAAACAATTCTACAATTCATATGGAACCAGAAATGGCACAGAATAGTAAAACCAATCCTGGGCAAACAAGAGCAAAGGAAAAGGAATCAATATCCCACGTTTCATGTTATATTATGGAACTACAGTAATAAAAACTGTATGGTACTATACCAAAACAGACACATGGAATAAATGGAACTGAATAAATGATGTAGAAATGACTCCAGGCATATTTAACTATCTGATCAATGATAAAGTGACCAGAAACTTACTGGAGGAAAGGTAGCTTCTTTAGTAGTTCATGCTGAGAAAACTGACTATATACATGCAGAAGATTGTATCTAGACCCATATCTCTCACTATATACAAAATTAAAATCAAAATGAATCAAATGTCTAAATAGTAAAACAGATATACTTAACCTGCTGGAAGATAAATTCTGTATAATTACACATAGGTGTAGGGAAGGACTTTCTCAACAGAACCTCATTTGGAAAGATTCAACATCAAGAATCAACAAATGGGATTATATCAACTTAAAAAGCTTCTGTACAGCAAAGAAACAACCAACAAAGTGAAGAGACAACCTACAGGATGGGAAATAATTTGCCAGTTATTCCTCAGATAAAGGAATAATATCTAAAAAATATAATGAACTCAAAATATTAGACTTCCCCAAATAAAAAATCCAACCCAAAAATGGGCAACTGAAATTAATAAACATTTCTCTGAAGAAGGAATACAAATGGCCAGAGAAATGCAAATTAAAATAGTACTGACATTCTAACTTACCTCAGTAAGAATGTCTATCACACACACTAACACACCCTAAAAAAGCAGCAGATGCTGGTAAGGCTGAGAGGTAAAAAGGAGCCCTTCTCCTTTTTATGGTATCAGTGCAGCTGATACAAACACTATGGAAATGACTATGGAGATTCATAAGATCTAAAACTTGAAATTTCATTCTACCCAGTGATTTCCCTTCTAGTTATCTTCCCCAAAGAGTTAAAGACCTCATATTACAGTGATTCATATAAACCTATGTTTAGAGCAGCACATTGCACAATAACTAAATCTTGGAAGTAGTCTATATGTCCAGCAATATATGAATGGATAACAAAAATATGGTATTTATACACAATGGAGTACTACTCTGCTATTTATATAAAATGGAGTACTACTCTGCTATAAAGAAGGTTATTTGTGAAAATATGGATTAACTTTGAGACCATAGTGCTAAATTAAATAAGAAATGCAAGATTAAATATGACATGTTTTCTCCTATATGAGAAAAACAAATCATAAGTAAATTAAAAAGCATAATAAAAGATTGATAATAGGAAATAGAGCTTTTGCAAATGGGAAGAAGACAATGAGAGAGATGGAGGGGGTGAGAGGAGAGGTAGAGGAGATGTAAAAAAATTAAGGTGTGTTATATATACATACCAGGTCCCCATGATAAATGGAATTCTTATGTACTGCAAACATGTACTAATATAGATACAAATTTAAAACTGAAAAGCATAGAATGGTGATGACCATTGACTAGTAATAAGGGTGAGATATGATTGCTACATAGTAAAAACTTCATTTTGACAAGAGAACTATTAAAGGGGAAAGAATGTTTTCAAGTTCATAAAGAACATCTATGATAATCCCCTATTTACATCACATTTCATGCTGCAAGTCTAAACACTTCCCCCTAAGATCAGGAAGAATGTAGGCATATCTGCTTTTGTCATTTCAGCATTATACCAGTATACAAATGGTGCAAGGACCAGTGAATATTCATGTGCAATACAATGAAGTCAGAAATTTATCTCCCCCAATATACAACAATCAACTCAAAATGGATTAAAGACCTAAATAAAAGGGTTATGACAATAAAACTCATAGAAGCAAACATGAATGTAAATCTATATAAGTTTGGATTTGGCAGTGTATACTCAACTGTGACAGTAAAAGCATGGGCAGCAAATACAAATAGATTTATTTAATTTCATGAAAATGAAAAATTTTTATGCTTCAGAGTACATGATCATGAAAGTGAAAGCACAAACCTAAATTGTACAACATATTAGCTTATCAAGTACTTGAGACACTCATGTCTAGAACTCTTATAATTCAAGAATAAAAAGGTAGGGCTGGGGATTTAGCTCAGTGGTGCCGGTGCCTGTCTCTCAAGTGCAGGGTCCCAAGTTAGATCCCAGATACAAAAAAAAAAAAAAGGTAAATAACCCAATTAAAATATCAAAGAATTTGAATAGACACTTCTTTAAGGAATATATGCAAATAGTCACCAAGCTCCTGAAAAGTTGCTTGACAGCATTTATCACCAGGTAAATGCAAATCAAAATACAATAAGACAACACAACACACCCAGTAAAATGGCAAGAATTAAAATGTCAGATAACAAGTGCTGAAGGTTTTGAGAAATTGTAACCTTATATAATCCTTGTAGGTATACAAAATTTCACCACTACTTTGCAAAAGACTCTTGTAATTCAAACAGTATAATTACCATATAACCCAAAAATTCTTCCTTTGGTGTAAACTTAAAGAAAAATAAAAACATGTGTCCAAATAAGACATATCCAAAAATGTGCACAAATGTAGGTAGTAGTATTATTCCCAATAGCTCAATGTAAAGAGCTCAAGCATACATCAAGAGTATAATGAATAAAAAATGTGGTGTATCTTACATTCTTTAGCTTTCTGCTACTGTAACAGATATTTGAAATAAATCAATTTAAGAAAAGTCTATTCTGTTTTACAGTTTTAGAGGTTTCATTCCATAACCAATAGGCTCCATTGCTTTGTGCTTGAGATGGCACGGTATATCATGGTGGAAGCATGTGGTGGGGGAATCTCATTTACCTCATGACTGAGTATGAAAGGGAGATGATGAGGAAGGAGCTATGATTTCATTATTCCTTTGAAGGAAATGTCCCTCATGACATAAAACCTCCCGCTAGCCCCCATCTTAAGGGTTTCCATTACCTTCTATTAACATCAAACTAAGGACTTACTTTTCAACACATTTGTTGTGGTTTATATCTACATGTCCCCGCAAAGCCTCTTGAATTCATAGGTGGGTCTTTGGGGAGGTGATTGGATCATGGAGGTGTGGCAGTCATCAGTGAATTAATCTACTAATGAGTTTATAGCTAAATGTGATTTGGGCAGTGAAGGCTGATTGCAAGAGGTAGATCACTAGGGCCAAGGCTGGAAAGGTCTATTTCCCTCTCTCTTTGATTTCTCTCTCTCTCTTTCTTTGCTTCCCAATGCCATGCCAGGAGCTCATTCTCCTCTGCCATAACTCTCTGCTATGCTACCCTGCCTTGGAACCAGCCAAGTTGAAACCTTTACAAACTGTGAAAAAAATAAACCTCATTTAAGTTGTAGGTGTGAGGTATTTTGTCTCAGCAGCAAGTAAGTAATTAAGACAACAGTCAAGATCCAAAGGAGAGCATTCATACAACAGATTATTGTTTAGTCATACAAAAGAGGAAGATGATGCATGCATGGATGAATCTTAAAAATATAATGCTAATTGAAAGTAGTCAGTCACAAAAGACCAATTATTATGATTTCATTTATATGAAATACTCTAAATAGCAAGTGTACAGGAACAGAAAGTAAATTAGTGGTTGCTTATGGCTGGTGGAGATTAGAAAGCTTAGGGGATTGACAGCTAAATGATACAGAATATGTGAGGTAATGAAAATGATCTCTAAGCTGACTCTGATAATAGTTGTACATATCTGCATGTATAATAACTTTGAATTAAACATTTTAAATTGATGAATTACATATATAAGTGAATATGTCAATGAAACTACTTGAAAAGTATTAGGTGCTATGTATAGTAGTTGGGAACATGAATACCTTCATTATTAGGTCATACTTGATCAATTGTAGTGATGCACGATGAACCATTGTTAATGGCAAATGGTCCTAAACAGTTAAAAAAAGTAAGCATGTTAGCATTATGGACTACAACGTTGTATCCAGAGTTGGCCCACTGAATTAGAATAGCAGCACTACTAATCCCAAAAATTGTCAACAGTAGTGGGGCATAAGCAGTACCCACTAAAGGACATAAAAAATTTATTGTACTCAATGTGCTAGGTATACTGGTATATAGTGTGCTAGGTGTAGTGGTGATAACATTCCATGTAATTTGCAACTCTCATTGATAGATAAATTTTGGAAATATTTACAAGTTTTCCATGTAGTAGTAACTTCTGCATTAGCAATGGAGTCCTTGGTGCTTTTGTCATGTTC
This sequence comes from Heterocephalus glaber, assembly GCF_000247695.1. The sequence goes on from NW_004624910.1 coordinate 2,046,136, forward strand.
ATGAAGGTAAATATGTGGTCATGTCACTATAATGATGGATTTAGGATTTGCAGAAATTTAAGTAGTACATGCTTAGTCTGGAGTTTGATTTCAGTCTTATCAGAAAATATTCTATTACTATGGTCTTCACCTACATGAGTGACTTAGATTATTTGACCAGCAACAACAGCAATTTTTTATTCAGTATGAAATCCTAAAAGAGGTGTCTTTATAATACTACAGCTTTCATGGTACACCAAACAACTAGATCATTGCCAGGGAATATTACCCAGAACTATAGAAATGGCCTTGAGTTGTGGTCATTGAGAAGAGCACTCATATATGCTTTCAGTTCTATATATGCTCTTAGATTGAACATATGTAGAAGCCCAATGGACATTATCAGGTTTCACCTTATCGAACTCATCAGTAAATAAGGTATAGGCATTTAGTCAAACCTCTCTGAGACACACACCTCATTTAGCCAGCAACTTTAGTTCAGAAGGCAGTGTGGCAAACAGATGTCTCTGAAAAGAGTATCAAACACTTTTTCTTTAAAGCCTATATTGCAACGAGACAAAAATCAGGTAAATTTGAACTTACTATCTACTTTTCATTCAATTTTTAACATTTCATTGATATGTATTTGCAGTACATAATGATTATACTCCTCACAGGGAGTTGGTAAATGTACATAACACATCTTAGTTCTTTTTTCATTCCCTTCTCCTTCTCTCCCTCCATCCTCCATGCATATCTTGGTCTCCTTCCCTTTTGCAAAAGAACTATCTCCCTCTTTCTGATTATGTTTTATTTGCTCTTTATTTATATTTTGGTTTTCTTATATAAAGGAAGCCATGTGATATTTAAAGTTGTGTGTCTGATTGATTTTACTTAATATTAGGATCTCAAAGTACATCTATATTCCTACAAAGGACTCAAACTTATCCTTCTTCGTGGGAGAGTAGTACTCCATTGTATATAAATGCCACATATTCTTTATCTATTCATCTGTTAATGGACATATAAACTGGTTCCAAGATTTAGCTATTATGAATTAGGCTACTATAAATATGGGCAAACATGTATCAATGTAATGTGATATATTTAAATCTTCTACAAAGATACCTAGAAGGGGTTGAATGGATTTTCTATTTTTGGTTTTTTAAAGAATCTTCATACTCTTTTCTATAATGGTTGTATTTATTTACATTCCTACCAACAATGTTGAAGTGTTCCTTTTCCCCTGTAGCCTCTCCAGAATTTGTTATTATTTAATTTCTTCATGAAAGGCATTCTTTCTGGAGTAAGATGGGATTTCATTGTTGCTTTAATTTGCATTTATCTCATGACCAGAGATGCTGATCTTTTTCTCATGTATTTATTGACCATTTGCACTTATTCTTCAGAGAGAAGTCTGTTCACTTCAGTTGCTGATTTTTTGATTTGGTGCTTTATTTTGTAGGGGTCTAATTTTGTTTGAGTTCTTTATATATTCTAGATATTAGTCCTCTGTCTGAGGAAGAGCTGCAAATAAAGTTCCCCTTTTTTGTTGGTTATCTCTTCACTCTGTTGGTTGTTTCCTTTGCCGTGCAAAAGGTTTTTAATTTGATATGATCTCATTTATTGATTCTTGATATTATTTCTTGTGCATTTGGAATTATGTTCAGAAAGTCCTTACCTATGTCTTCAAGAGTTTTACCTATTTTATGTTCAAGCAGATAAAACATTTCTGTTTTAACATTTACTCTTTGAACCATTTTGGTTTTACTTTTCACAAGCAAGGCTTGTTGAGCCATATTAAAATTCTTGTCTGATGAATAGACAGATCTCAATCTTTAGATGCCACTAGTATGAGAAAAAAGTGTTACCTGTATTCAGAACAGTGTGTCATGTGCCGTTAGCTTGGGTGATGAATTCATGCCATGAACTTGTGTGATGAATTCAGTGTCATAATGTCTGCAAGAGCTGGAACCATGCAAGAGACAGCTGAATTTATTTGACAATAATTCACTATTCACATTTGGCTCTCGTTAAATTGTGTGCTGTTCATACAAGACTATTTTAAATAGATTTTACAACTCTTACTACAAGATCTTAAGTTTCTATTTTAAGTATTCAGTACCAGCTTTGATTTTTTTTCTTGATGGAATGCTAAACATTTTGTGTTGGATGACTCAGTAGGATATAGGCAAACAGGTGAGAAAGAAATTTGTGTGTCCCTTTAGCACCTTTCTATGTTTTATCTGATACTTATTGAACAGGGAAGTACAAGCATCAGTTCCTAATGTATAGTCAGATATGGGAGTAGCATTAACAGTATAGAATTGGCTCAAAGGTTTTCACTTACAAAGTCATATTCTTCTCCACACACTAAACCTCACCAAACTATTACAATTGTAGATTACAATTGCCTCCCATCAGTCCAGTACAATAATAATTTTGAGATTCATATCTAACAGGGCCATAAAGTTTGATTGTTTCTCCACACCAAAGTTTCCCACACTACCTAGATGAGTGTTCCATTAGGAACAGAGAGCCCTAGGCTCCAAACTCTAATTATTTTTCACCTTACAGCAGCTGTGGTTGGGATAAAAGAAAACAGTGGAAGCAGAGAGATGCTCTGCACCACTAGAAAGGCTTTGCATTTACTATTGATACTGCATAGTGTAGTGGTTTGTTTTGTCTTACCACATTAAACTTCTAATATTTTGAGAATGCTAGCATTCTAAATGGTGAAGTCCTAATTGCTAATATTCTATTTAGTCTTAGAGAATGTTTTCACTCAGGAATTATATGGATTTATTTTCCATTTAGAATTGTATGTTTTGCACCTCTATCTAACTTGGCTAACACAGCAGCAAAGTTACATATTTGAGAAATTAATCATAACCTAGGGTAGCAAAATAACATTTAAAATTTTGTCACATTATTTACACATTGTAGCTCAGAGATTTTTCCAGGATAGTAGTAATGATAACACCTTTCTACATGACTTTTAAATGAATACACATTTCTTTGGGTCAGATTCTCATTCCTAAGTGGGTAAATTTGCATCTCTATATACCCATTCTGAGGAAATAAGAGTCCAAGTACTAGGAAATGTTTGATCTATAGTGTACACAGGATTGTTTGTCTTAGAAATATCCCTGAGAGGGGGTAAAAACAACCCTAAATTTATTTATTGTGATCTCACAATATTTCTAATGGTTTCATGATCATCAGGAGGATGAGTTAAATAATGGAACAGCCCCATTGTTCACATTCTTGGTTCATAAACATTATTTTCTTGGTCAACCTCATTTTTCAAGTGAACAGCATAAGTACAAATGACTTGACAGTGTTCTGCCCGTAGTGCAAGTTATTTCCCTCCATTTTCTCTCAGTATTAGTGTATGTCTCTGTAATTGTTCTCTGAAAGGGGACAAAAACGTATGCCAACTCAGAATCTCAGTACTGTTTTACACAGTGGAGCAGGTCAGAGCTCAACTATCTGGTGGGCAGGCAAGTTGCTTCACTTGGTACTGAGTAAGCAACAAAGGAATTATTCCTTAATAGTTTCAACCTCTGTCCTAGAACCTAATTCTGGGTACTTAAATGCAAAATAATTTCCTTCATTTGACCTCATAAACAGTTTATTATTCAAAACTACTGTGATAACTAGAATATCAGCATTTACCCCAGACTCCTGAGCCCCACCTACCACAGGGTGAGGTGAAATGGACAGCAGATATACACATTCATAATAGGCTTCATTAGAGGAGAGGAAAATTCAGTTTAAGGAAATTAATCTTGTATAGCAGACAGTAAATAAGCTGCTTCTTTGCTCTAAAAAGAGAAATTGCATATGTTACATTGCAGTAAGGATTCCTGCCTTTTGCTCTATAGGGAATTATTGTCTCTATTTTGCAAAGATTTCCATTATTTAAATATCCATGAAAAGAAAGTGAGAAAAATTGTGCAGGACCTTACTTATAAGAAGTATGGAAACAAAAGACACCCATGCAGCACTGTCTTTCAACAATGCAGAAGAGTGAAGCTGGCAAAAAATTAAATCTCCTTAACCTCCTAGATAATGACAAACTTATTTCCAACTTAAAACTCCAACCAGTAATGTATAAAACCTCTGAATTGTTTACTAGTGGCCAATGCAAACTGCCAAAGTTGATACAGGTTGTTGATTTAATACATATGAAAGGATAATTTTAATTTCCATTTTCTTGAATACCAGCAAGATTCATAAAGTGAAAAAGTGTTTATTGAGCACCTTTATGCACCAGGTATTCACCTGAGTACTTGAGATATACCATAGAATATAAAGGAAGAAAAATCATGAAATCATAAAGTTGACACTCTGGCAAGGGGAAAAATAATACATGGTTGAAACAAATTATATATGTAAGAAAATATTACATAGTAAGGGAAAAATATACTAAATAATGCACAGTATTAGGGTAATATTTTTAACCATGTGGTCTTCTATTTTGTAAATTGCCTATTCTTATATTTACCCAATATTTATTGAATATTTGCAGTTTTTCTTTAGTATGTTATTTATTTTATCTTTATTAAAAATCCAAGTTTTTAAGCTACTCTTATATTCCCCCATTACATATAGGACAATTTTGCAAACAGGATGCTGCATATCTAATATAATGAAATTTAACAAAATTTCATTTAGTATCTGAATTTTTGAATTTAAATGAATCTTCCTAATTTCCAAAGGAAAAAATACATACTTTCACACTATAGCTATTATAAATGATACTCTCAAAGTCTGAGTACTAATTTAAAGAATATTTTAGTAGTTGTAGATGATAATAAAGCTATTTATTACCATACAATTTGTGCAATTCCATTTTTATTATTATAATAATTTACATGTACACACACACAAAGGTGATATTACAGTGGTTATAGGGAACAGGGAGTCAGTTTACCAATACCCAAGTTAGAAACTAAATGGAATTTGGCTTTTACATTTAATGTGGTGAGAAATTATTCACCTACCTATAGGACAAATGATGCAATAAGTTTTATATTTTAACTACATTACTTCAGTAACTATTTTGGGTAGTGTATATGGGAAGCAAATTTAGAATAGAAAAGATAAAATACACCTGTGAAACAGAGATTTTACCTTCAAACGCACACCACAGATACACACACACACACACACAGAGTGATTCTCAAACATGGCACACCTTCTCCTGCCTAGAGGCTTCAACATTTTTTGTCCATCTACCTGAGATTTTCTCTCATCCTGACAGCAACAATTCTCTCATTTTCTGGACTTTATGCAAAACCCAAGTTCAGTGCCAAGTTCCCAAGAAAAATTCTCTCTGCATATTAAACCTCCTCCCTCAAATTTCATTTCCTGTTTCTTGCTTTATTCTATCCTTCTAAGAATCATCACTATGGAAATACTATGTATTTATTTATCTTGGCAAATGCCTGTCTCTCCCCTACTAAAATGAAAGCTCCATGAGGGTAGGATCTTTTTTTCATTTCACTCATTTATTAATTATTGTATCATTAGATCCTGTGCCTAGAAGAGTTCCTGGAGAAGGGACTATGCAAAGTATTTGTGGAATGAAGAGGAAAAAATGAATTTAAAAAGCAAATGGGGTCAAAGTAAAAACAACCCAGACAGATATCCCTGGATCTAGCCTAAAATCACAAATGGAAATGCCTCTAGGGACAAATATGCATTTCATTAGAGTGAGGCAGACCAGCCAGAGGAATGGGCAACTGGAGAGCCCATTCTAAGCCTAAAAGGGGCTGAGTCAAACCTCAGATCCAGATTCTTATATCCTTGCTAGAACATGGGCACAGATCAATTGTTTTTTGCTTGTTCTGATTTTCAAGAGAAGCCAGAAATGAATTCACATCATGTGAACTCTCCCAGATATTCAAAGTATCTAATTTAAAATAGAAAACAATAAAAATTCACAGGTCAAACATGACATGACAGCAGTCTGAAATTGGTCCCAGGAGCCCTATTGGTGTTGGTTGGGCAAAACTGTGTGATGTATGAAAGAAGATAATTAATCTCTGCTATACTGAGGTGGGCTTGCTTTATGGAATTCTTGAGGCAATTAATGAACTTTGGGTCAATGTGAGGTGGAGAGAATGAACTGGATTTACTACCTTCTATAAACTCCTGGAAGGTCCTTGACCACACCCCTGTCCCCACTAAGGATGGAGTTAGCCTAAGCGACAGGGATCCATTCGCACTCTTTCTTTGGGGACAGAAGTGTGGTTTAGTGTAGGGCAGGGTGCAGAATCAAGAGAAAAGATTTTGACAGGGACCTCAGGAGGATACTGTAAAGGTAAGACAAAGAGGAGGAAAAGAACATAGACCCATGCACTGGACACCACGGTTCTGAGGGACTTTATTGGGGTTGCCACTCCTTTTGTCCATTAACCAGAACACCTCCATGTAGCATTCATTACACAGTCAAACTAATTACTTATACAAAGTCACATTTCCCAGCCCAACTTTCCATGGCAACTGCATCACCTGGAAAGAAAGAGTTTTACACAATTCCATTACAGCTCCCCATGAGTTTGTGGGTGGTCAACACTGTCCAGAAGGTACCAGTGAGATGTTAGTAGCCACTGGCTTTGTGGGGGGTCAAGAGAGAAGGAGGCTCCTAGTGTCAGGGGACCTCCCTTTGGTGGAGCATTGGTTGTAGCCAAATGAGGTTTCAGGCAGCTGCTGAAAGAAGCATGGACCATCAAGTATTCCTCATGCCCTGGACAGACATGAGGCTCAATCCTCTGATGCCCCAGCAGGAGGAAGACCAGTGATGGGACTGCTGTACTTGGGTTCAGCAAGGTTCCACTTTTCTGCATAGCATACTCTCCCACAGCCCAGTTTATGGAGCACCATGTTAGTGAGCTTAGGCTGAGAATTGAGGTTCTGCTCCGCAGGCGTGGCACAAACTCCCTGAAACAAGAAAAGCCTTATAGGTATAAACTTGGCTCCTGCTTAACCCATCTGAATCATCCCCATAAAAATACCCTTCTAGAGAACTTTCCATACATCTGCCTTCTTAGACAGTTGTCACTTCCTTTATGAACAGTGCCTGGGAGGTCAATATGGATATTGCTAGTAGTCCAACTAATTCCTGGGCCTATACATCCCTCATGCACCCCACTCCCCACAACATTTTTACTGTGTTCTCATTCCCTTAATCAGTCTTTCTTAGAATTATTCCTTCCTCAGCATCCCTCCCTTCCTGGCCTGATACCCACAGCAGACCCTCTCTTTGTGTGTCTTACAACCTCTCCCCAGATCTCTACCAACTGGATCTATCTCCCTTTATTATGAACCTCTTCTAAGCATCCTTGTGGCTCTCTCTACTCAGTTCATTCTATTTTCTTCCAAGCTCCAAGATCCCACTTTGTCTTATCCTTCATTCCTTTCCCAACTGGATGTTTCCCCTTCACAGTTCATCCCTCCCCCAGGGAGCCTCCTTCTTTCTGGCCCTTTTCCTCTTTACTTGCACAGTCACCTCTTCCTCTCCCTTTCCCTACAGCCCATCATTAGTCCCTTCCCCTCCCCCCTTATACCAGACCAGCTAAGTCTCATTTCTTTTTCAGATGAGTGATGAGAAGTTGCTTTGCTGCACTTTATTCACAGGCTAAATTGACAGCTGTTTCTTCTTTTCATGCCCCATCCACCAAACATACTCAATCTTTTCAAGAGAAAGTGCCTATACACAGTATGTCACATCCACATAAACTTGTATTTTTCAGAACAAAACAACAGTTATGCTGGTCATCAGGGACCCTTAAACTTTCAATACACTGGAAACCAGCATTTTTTGCGTGTCTACAAATTATGGGTTTATTTCCACAAATGTGGTAAGTTTTATCCCAATGTTTAGGACTTTTTCACCAAATCATAGACATAGATATGGAAATCATCATCAAACTTGATGAAATACACAGAAGGTTTGGCTTCCACTTGGTGAATGACCATGCCGATCCTTTTGGAGCCATCTTCTTTGGTATATTCCACATGTTTGCCTATCAGGCCATCTACTACTCCTCCTGGCTCCCTCTCTGCTGGAGGAGACTCACTGGACTCTGGCATGATGCGGAGGTCACCTTCTTTATAATCATCTAGAAGCTGGTACATGTACAAGACAGGATCTTTCTCATAGGTAATATAAAACCAGGCTTTCATGATAGGTGCTTGGGCTAGGACCATCCCCCTCCATTCATCCTTGGTACCATGCTCACCCTCAAACATATGTTCCACTGCTTTGCCAATTATGGTATTTGCAAGGTTGGCGTCACTAACTTGGGATGATGCCACCTTGTTGGAAAGAATTTTAAGAGACAAAACTCTTTCATCTCTGTGAAGTTCCAATCCATAGACACAGTCAATTCCATCATACTTCACTAGATAAAGGGAGGGATTTATAGGCACCTGATCCAGAACGGTTCCTTTCCACTGGGTGATGGGCTCATCACCTTCCTTCCATCCATGAGAAATTCTGCAGCCCACGATGTTTCTGCGGGGCTGGGATGAAGGTCTGCCCCTCTGCTTCTTCTGGGAAGCTTTCTTCTTTGTCAAGTTCGCAGACCCCGTGGCCCGTCCTGCAGCTGACCTGGTTTGCTGTCCTTCTGCCTCTTGTGTGTTGGGGGTCTTCATGCCTGCAAAGACAGGGAGAGAGGATACAGACAAATATCCAGTATGCCATAAGGTGAACTTCTTCTCCTTCTAGTGATGTCTCTGTGTACCCTGTGCTGGTGCCTAATACTATATTTCCCCTGGAGCCTGCCAGCAATGCTAGATACACTGGCTGCTGCCTGTGGTTTGTTGTTTCTCTCCTCTTCTCTTTTGCTCCCCCCCCCCCCCCAGGAACTGGACAGAAGGGCTGGAGTGGTGGTGGTGCTGAATGGGATTAGGAATTCTGCATATGGGAAAAGACAATCTCCTCTTTTCTCAGTGCCCCACTGCCTCCTCCCCCACCTGCCCCTGGAGCCCACTCCAGAGCCTCTGCAAATGCCTATCACTCCACCTTGTAAAGGACCAAGTGTCCTCCTGCCAGAGTTCCCCAAATGGCTCACATGCCCCCTGCTCACTCCAGCCGCTTCCCTGGTAGGGAACTCCCTGCTTCCCTGTGCTGATTTCCAAATCCTTGCTTGGTTTCTAAAGCCACTCCCTTTCCTGTTGCCCACAGCATTCCCCCACCCCACTCAAGCCTTGCGCCCACCTCTACCCCTTATCTCCTGCCAGATTCCAGCCCATCCCCCATCTTCTTTCTGGTCCCCACCAATGGCCTTGCCCTGTTGGGCGTCCACCGCAGGGGTTCGCGAGCCTCACGTGCCCAAATCGGACACCTTGCTGCTGCCTCTGCTAAAAGCCTGTTGCGAAGGTGGATCAGCGGGCTACTATCCAGCAGATTGTGTGCTTGCCAGAGTTGAGAGGGGAGAATTCTTAGGCGAGAGGGTCTAGGAGGGCGGCGGGGCTGGGTATGAGAGGCTGTTTCCCTGGTTCTAAGCTTGTGGGCCCTCCGTCTTCCTCTTGGTGGCGGCAGCCCTTCTGCCACCTTGGGCTTCCACTAGTCGCTGCCGTCGCCGCAGTCTCCTCCCTCTTCCCGTAGCGCAGCTTCCTGCCAGTAGAGAGGCCTCCCCTTCCTGCCAAACACACCCACCCCCACCGCAGTTCCTTCACCCACTACGGCTGGGATGCCAGAAGGAACAATTAGTCCTGGCTCCACCTCTTTCCAAAACCTATTTCAGCCTAGCCCATTGCTTGCCTGTTAAGGTTTGGCCTCCTCCGCTTGTTATCCGAAAGTCTCTTGACTCTTAATTTCACCTTCACTTCTGTCATCTTCTGCTGTTTCCTGTCTGCTTTCTATCCTCCAAGATTTCGCCTTTTCTCTTTTTAGTAGTGCCCCTGTGGAGTCAGTCTTTTTACTTATATTGACTTTCCTTATCTCTTAAAAGGGCTTCTGAAAGAAATACGCTAGTGTTTAGTCTGTCTTCTTGACTTAGTTTCTTTCTAATTTTTCTAATCTTTTACAAAACTAAGACCATCTTTCTGGTGCAGTTTTTTTTTTTTTTTACCTTGCCCGTCTCCACGTAGATAAAAACATTTTCTCATTACATTAGATATTTTTTGCAGCCATTCTTTCGGGTTTTTTTCATTTTCCAAATATTTATTCAGCACCTGTTACCTGTTTTATTGCCTTATGTCGATAAAATTCAATTTTACTATGATTCATAATTTTACTTTTCTCTCATTACTTGATATTTGCAAGAATATTTCCTAAACAACAAGCTACTTGATCTATTTATTATAATGTGAACCGTTGGATAAATATCTTTATAAGAAATACTTAGGAAAAATAGTTTTAGAAATCTGGAGAAAGCATATTCTTTAAGGAATACAGGAATAATTTCTTAAAATATTTTGGGAAAGTGTGTACTAAATTTGTGCTCATATCAATATTTGGTTTATTAAAATGTAAAGTACAGCAAAATAAAATAGAACCAAAAGCAAACAAGCAAACCTGCAAACAATATGAATGTTTAATTGATACTTATGGTATCTAAATCAAACGATAGGTTGAATGTTGACAGAACAACTAGGTTTAAGACAATAATTCCTTCAAGGGATATAAGATCAGTAGTAATTTTGACTTTACATAGTATGTAAGTTTTATAATATTACTTTCAATGACAGTAAGCATAAGAAAAGAGGTTTATATCTAGTGGAAATGTAAATAAATATTCATGCAATTTTTATGGAAAGCAATGAGCAGATCTTCTACAGTTCCTGGGAAGGTTTGTCTAGTCATGGTTGACCCTTATACTTGGGATATTACCCTTGAAATCCTTACCAAAACTGAAAAGGTTTGACCAGTGCCTTAAGCTCAGTTACTGTATCAGCAGCTTCAAAAAGCAGTCAGAAGCTCTGCTGAACTTCTAAGTCTTTCAGAAGTTCCCTGTAGAATGAATAAAGTTTCCTAGTAAAAAACCATCCACCAAATTCCATGTTCACTTCTTACAGGTGTTCTCTCTTTGTCTTGGATGAATAATTATTTCCTATCTTCTCAGACTTTCGATGCCTTTGAGCAGATTTTTTAAAGAAAGTTTAAAAATATTTCTGTCAAGAATTCATGTTTTCTTAACAGGAAAATTTTTTTGATTTTCTTTCTTAGTCTCCTATTACAAAAATCTGCAACTGCTTAATATTAAATATGTATGCTCATAACCAAATTGCTTACGTTAAATGTATATAGCAATCTGTAGGCCTGACATACGTCAATAAAGTGGTTTAAAAATTTTTAACTGCCTTCAACTGTTCAGAATACGTTCAAACCAAAAATTACCTAAATTTCCATCAACAGTGTCTTGGATATATTGTTATATATTCATATATTAGAATATCACACAGCAGTGACTGAGTAGGTTACAACATGCAGCAACATAAATGAGTCTCACAAATAAGTCAAATAAATTCAGACAACAAAAGGAGACACACTATGATTTATTTGAAATTAAAACAGTCGAACTAATCTACTGCCTTAAAAGCTAAAATAGTATTCATTCTTGCAAGGATATTTTCCAAATAAATGTTAATTCATATTCTACCAATAGTTTACAGAATTAAACATGGAAGACAATTTTGAAAGTGTAGGGCAGGAAGGTTATATAAATGCTGAGCTGCAAAATCAATGAGTTGTAATAGATATCAGTTGATATTACAGCTAAACATCCAATCACACTTCTGGTAATAGTGCCAGAAATATCCTCTGGAGAACAACCTAAGCCTGACCAGTCAGACCATTGAATTACTGTTAAAATATTGGTTTAGGTAGAAGCAATCAATTTAGAGTCAGTGAGGCACAATTATATTTGCATAAACTTCTGGGCATGAAACAGATGATCTCTCCTATCTGAGAGTGAACCTGAGAAGATACGAGAATTAAGTTGCTCTATTCACTTTATCATCATTTGAAGACAGAACAAAAGAATCACAGAGAAAAGAATGAAGCAAAGCTAAACAAAAAAAGAGATTGTCCTACTGACACATTTTGTACTCTTGAAGATCATGGTCACTGACTTTCCAATATTGCTTCCAATTTAAAAACTCAGTGTAAGTTCCTCATGGTGATGTTATTTCCTCTACAAGTAATTGGTTTAACATCAGACATGTGATCTAATATTGACCAATTAGAGATGACATGGAGAAAAGTTTGTTAGAGGACTTCTGAAAATATTTCTTTACTTCTAAAAATGAGAAACAAAATTATGTTTTCTTTTCTTTTTAATGATGATTCTATGTTTGTGTATGATCCCTGGAGTTGCTGTAACCAGCCTGAGAGAAAACTCTACATAATGAAGATGGAGAGGAAAGAAAGGGACTATTTTGAGATCTTCTATTATATCATCTAGCTGCTATTCATATAATTTATGGAATCTTATCTCTGACTCTTAGTCACGTAATAACAAATTATTTTTTATAGTTAAACTAGTTTAAGCGTGGGTTTTCTGTTATTTGTTTAAATGGAAAAGTGTCCCAAAACTTAAATGACATATTATCCTCAGGCAATATCATTAGAGTTTAAATTATAGGAAACAAAACTTTCTCACAGATTCATAGCCAGTTCCCATGCCAGAAAATGGAAAATTGCCTCCATATTAAAAATTTGGGGTTCAGTTGAAGATGAGAAATAAGGAGCTATCAGAAGATCAAGAATAATATTTAACAGACACCAATCTAATATGTAAAAAATAATACACTAAGATGAGCACACAACTCCTTAAATGAATGCTGCCAACAAAATGACGAGCTACTTATGTTATTCTCAGAGGAAGAGATAGCTTTCCTGCTTACAGTATCTCCACTTCAAATCTATTTTCTATTTTAGATTCATCTGCCTTAGATAAAATATGATATCTATTATTATGAGAATAAAAGATTGAGTCATTTATTTTTTGAAATTTTGTGCATTAGCATTAAATTCCTTTTCCAAAATTATCAAAATTTAAAAGTTTACTGTAATCTTTATAATAATACAAATATCTATAATGAAAAATAGACTAATTATCTTCTCTATTCCCTTTCTTACTTCACTTTCCAACCTCCCAGGACTCCCTGATGTTTTTCATTCTATCTCCAATTGTATTTAACCCATATTAAGCTCTTTCAAGTCATTTTTTGTTTTTTTGTTTTTTTTGTTTTTTTGTTTTTTACTTTTATTAGTACATGTTTCAGTACATAGTGGTTACATTCACTGTAGGGAATTGGTACATGTACATAATATATTTCAATTCTTTTTTCCTTTTGCCCCATCCTCTTTTATTTTTCCAGCATCAGATTCATTTATCTTATAAGATATTCTGAAGATACTTATCATATATACAGATTGAAAACCAGACTAATATGTCAAAGAACATACAAAACAAACCATCTTCTATGATAATAAAAATAATAAATTCAAATACAAATATAGGAATTTGGAAGTCTTTCTCACTTTATAACATAAGTGGGATCATGCTATACACATCTGTTTGCAACTTCAAGTCAATATATAAAGCTATAAAACAACCATTTTATAATTATATGATATTTTACATCTTATATATATCATAATGTATTGAATTTCTGTTGATGCAAATTCAGGATTTTTGCAGTTACTTTGCTATCAGAGACAATTCTGCAATAACAAGTGAATACAGCCCAATTTTAATAGTTTTCTTTCCTTTGTCAAAGTTAATTGTGCTTATTTGGCTAACATGGTAAAAATATCTCTGTCCTCTCTCAATGCTGCTGAATTCATTTTTCTTACAGCTACCTGTGCTTATATAAGACTTTTTTTTCAAATAAAGTAAACTGTCTTTCATTTAAAAATATATATGTCTTTCCTTGTCTGGTCTTTCCCCCACTTTTCATAAATTTTAGCACTCTTCTAAAAGCTGTTGGATCAAAAAAAAGTAAAATTAACACAGAACTTGAAAAATGAGAGCAACAAGAACACAACATATTAAAATATGTCAGTTACATTCAACATTGTACTCAAAGATAAATTTATACTAATGACAGTATTTATTAAAAATTAACTAGAAAAATTATTGATACAAACATCAATGGAAACTGGGAGGAGATAACTAAAATTTGCCCAGAATTATGGTGTAAAAAACAGATTAGTAAGAGATACACAGAACCTTAAGTCTAAGTTTTATGAAAAGCCAAAATGACTGGAAACAAGATCTCTAGCAAATACAGGGAAAAAGTGTAAAGAAGATCTGTAGCAAGTCATTAAAAAATATAAAATGTTGGTGTAATTATTTATTCAACAAAATTTTCTGGAGTAGCTCTTATGTTCTAGGTCCTTTCTAGGCACTGGGTTAGTAGAATGAATGACGCAGACAGTTTCTGTCTTCAGAATTTATATTATAGTAAAGTAGAAAGAAAATTAAGAAATAACCTAATAAAAAAACAACACATAGTTATTAAGTACTATAGAGGAAGAAACCTGTGGTTGTGAGTTAGAGGGAGAGAAACTCTGAAGAGGTGACATTTGAGTTAAGACTTGAGACTTGCCATATTATGAAAGGTTATTAAATCCCTGAGAGTAAGAAATATTTTGAGGGGGAAACAAATTCTTTCTTTTTTAGAACATAGAGAATGTTAGTATGGCTTTAGTATATAATGAAATGGTGAACATGTTTGAATTAGGAAAACGTAATATCATCTAGAGAAGTGCTTTATAGCTTTGTTTTCATTATTGTCCCTTCCCCATTATAAGGTTTTTAAACATATTTTCTAATTGTTTCCTCATGAAATTTTGATACCACTGATCTACTGTATATTTATTTCATAAATGCATATGTACCTATTATTTATACATAAAATACCAAGCTTTATCTTTCAGTAAGAGTAAAATTTGAGGACAGAAGAATTAGAAAGCTGTTATTATCTTTAAGTATATTTCCTGAGTTGCTTTTAATAGAATTTATTTACTTATATAATTTTTGATATCAAATTATACAAATTAGCAATTCATAAAGGTATATAATCAATTTTATAAAAGTCACTCAAAATTGTTTTTCAGCAGATAGGAAACAACTGAAAAGATGATGTTAATGTCTTGAAAGCTACTTTTAGTGAATTTAGTGTTAAATTTTTGCTTGACATGAGAAAAAGCTTTAAATTACTGATAGATATTTCTTTATATATTGTGATTTTTTTTTCTTTTTAACACATGGCACAAGTAATGGCATTAAATAACTTCTGTATAATTACCAATAAATAGTTTTTATTTAATTCTATATCCCAAGGTCACACAAAGACAGTGAGGATCAAACACAAAGTCAGACAATGGCAGCCAACAGGCATATAAGGATACTTCTTGTTATGTGACTGCAAGAAGGATCAATACATTGTAAGTCTTGTATCACAGTCGTCTATTTGACATGGTTTTTGTAGGATTGAATTGTGTATATATTTTGTGTATCTTGCATAAGCTCAATGGCAGTGCTACCCAAATAATATACAAGAAAACAATGATAGTAGTTAGATTCTAAGGAATATTTTGTTATATACATTTGAGCTTTGAGAGCCACAAACCATTGTTTTACCTAAAATTTGTTTCACTTCCCACAATATATATCAGTTTTCTCTCCTTTGAGGCAATGTTATTCTGGTTGAGAAAGTAAGGCTTTCAAGGATAAGAAATAAAGATTGAACTGTATAACAACTGTAACATAATCTGGTTTATATATTTAAGAAATTATTCTGACTTTTATCTGGAGAATTGAATGAAAAGTGACACTATCTTTATCCTCCGAGCACAGTCAATAGAGCATAAGGCCTTATCTTCTATTCCAAATCCTTTATTCATGGAGGCAATACCCCTCTCCCTCTAAGCTGCCAAAGCATCAGGTCATGTGCTTACTGTTTTTATTTTCAGCTCTCTCTTACCTGTTGATCATTGAGGGTTTCTGTCACAATCTTTAAAACTCAACTATGTGTTTTAAAGGAGGTTTGTCTTATTTTACCAATGTTTTAAATTGTAATCCTTCTAGTGAAAGAGTTTTCATGTATTCACTTTCAAGTCTTTTTTAATCTATTGGGTTACTTTGGCTACTCCTATGATGTAACTTTTTTCCTTCTTAATGCAAAAAAAAAAAAAGATTGTAGGGTAGTCAGTACAGTCAGGCTTCCATTTGGTGAAACTCCTCTCTCAGTATATTCTCATCCTTTTTGAGTGTGCTTCATAGCTCATAGTTTTTTGTCTTAAATTTATCTTTATGGCAGAGTAGCATTCTACTGTATATAAACACCAGATTTTCTTTATCCATTCATCTGTTGATGGGCATATGGCCTGTTTCCAAGATTTAGCTCTTATAAATTGTACTGCTATAAGTACGTGTATTCATGTATCACTTTTCTAATGATGAAATTAAGAGGAGTTAGACATGTGATGAAACTTTCATTTCCTGGCTCTATCAAGGAAGATTAAAATATCCACCTCTGCCTATGACTGGAAGAAGTATAAAGAAGTCTTTGTAGTCCTGTATCTAAGCATATACTCCAATTCAGTTTTATTACTCATAAAGGAGACATTTTAATCTCCATTTGTGTGATTATTGTGCCTATCTCTCAAGTAGTTACAAGCTTGCAAAAAGAAAAAATAATTCCATAATTTCTCAGAAACTTCAACTATAAAAAGATGGTGAACTGTGGTACAATTTTCATCTAAAAGGGAAGACATAACTATTACACATATGCCTAGAACAAGAAGTAATTTTTAAAGGTAAAAATAGGCCATTGTTTACTAGGTGATGCACTGTGATTTCTAAGACAGGAAAGGAGACTTGACATTCTACAGTGGCATCTTTCAGTTCTCTCCAATGATGACCTAGGGAAAGATTTGCGATATAGTGACCATGCTTCCTTAATAATAATGAGCAGACAAAATAAGACTGATTGATTATATGATCCTATCAATAATCAACATGAAACATATTTTTTCATTCCAACTCCCTTATATTCAAAACTTACAATGTCACTTATTTAGATTTGGGGAATGGGAAATGGGATGTGATCTAGGCACCTAATTTTGAACAAATTTTTACTATATACATCAGTCCTTTACCAAGACAATGTACAAGTGGAGGCACCATTTAATATTGACCACTGTTTCAAAGGCTAATAGCTTTTAACTACATAAAAAGTAAAGAGCAAAATAGAAGAGAAATAAGTAGAAAGTAGAAGTTCAAATATTTCCCCAATTACAAATTCCATTGTTTTAAAAATATTTCAATATAAACGTTCATTTGCCTTATTTATACTGATAGTTTATTTTACTTTCTTGAAAAGAAAGTTTGTATTATTATCTGTTTGTTTCTTTTTGTAAGAGTCTTTCTGGTGGGCCGGGGATTTAGCTCAGTGGTTCCACTGCCTGCCTTGCAAGCTCAAGGTCCTGAGTTTGATCCCCAGTATCAAAAAAAAAAAAGATTTTTCTGGTTTACGATTTCTACTGAAAACTACTTTGATGATAATGATACACAGTGTAATAATTATTGTAATTCTTATATCATATAGTTATAAAATTTGTTTTATTTTTCATAAAATAAAAAGAAAAAAGAATAAATAGAAAAAATGGTTAACTAAGTCATGAGGATTCCTCTGGAGCAAGGAAATCAGGACTGAGAGTGACTATGCCCCAGCCCACCACAGCACGCTATAAAACTATTCTGTTCTTTTGTGAATAG
>NW_004624910.1:2070320-2081052 GCF_000247695.1 Heterocephalus glaber
AACCAAGAGAGATTATGTAAAGGTGCAAATTTCCAATGATGAATGTCATTATATTGTATACCTAAAATGTACCAATGATTAGAATGAATCATCGATAATGGAAAATAGGAAGAAAAGGTCCAAAGGGGTAGGGGTAGTGGGAGGTGTAGGGGAAAGGAAAGAAGGGAAAGGAAAAATGATGAGAAATGGAAAAAATAGAAACAAAGTCTTTGTAAATAGGGAAGGGTGGAGGGCATGAAGGGAGGGCTAGGAATGGGGAAAAAATAAGAACCAAGATGCATTGTGAAAAGGTACAATTCCCAATGAGAAATGTAATTGTGTTGTATACCTAAAATGTACCAATAAAAGAATTGAACAAAAAAAAGACAGGTACAATACATCATTATACTAAACTACCATTCATAGAATGAGCTGATAATTAAACTTACCATTTTTGAAATTGAGTGATAGCAAATACACTAGAGTTGACAGAGCCATCCAGTTAAAATATAAGAAAACCTTGTAATTGTTCTCTTATGAATAGCAAAATGAATCCCTACCATATCAAAGGAAAAACAACAAAATTCATTCAACAGATTTCAATAGCTAGGCTACACTATCTATATTCAGCCTCCTCCCTCAAATTTCATTTCCTGTTTCTTGCTTTATTCTATCCTTCTAAGAATCATCACTATGGAAATACTATGTATTTATTTATCTTGGCAAATGCCTGTCTCTCCCCTACTAAAATGAAAGCTCCATGAGGGTAGGATCTTTTTTTCATTTCACTCATTTATTAATTATTGTATCATTAGATCCTGTGCCTAGAAGAGTTCCTGGAGAAGGGACTATGCAAAGTATTTGTGGAATGAAGAGGAAAAAATGAATTTAAAAAGCAAATGGGGTCAAAGTAAAAACAACCCAGACAGATATCCCTGGATCTAGCCTAAAATCACAAATGGAAATGCCTCTAGGGACAAATATGCATTTCATTAGAGTGAGGCAGACCAGCCAGAGGAATGGGCAACTGGAGAGCCCATTCTAAGCCTAAAAGGGGCTGAGTCAAACCTCAGATCCAGATTCTTATATCCTTGCTAGAACATGGGCACAGATCAATTGTTTTTTGCTTGTTCTGATTTTCAAGAGAAGCCAGAAATGAATTCACATCATGTGAACTCTCCCAGATATTCAAAGTATCTAATTTAAAATAGAAAACAATAAAAATTCACAGGTCAAACATGACATGACAGCAGTCTGAAATTGGTCCCAGGAGCCCTATTGGTGTTGGTTGGGCAAAACTGTGTGATGTATGAAAGAAGATAATTAATCTCTGCTATACTGAGGTGGGCTTGCTTTATGGAATTCTTGAGGCAATTAATGAACTTTGGGTCAATGTGAGGTGGAGAGAATGAACTGGATTTACTACCTTCTATAAACTCCTGGAAGGTCCTTGACCACACCCCTGTCCCCACTAAGGATGGAGTTAGCCTAAGCGACAGGGATCCATTCGCACTCTTTCCTTGGGGACAGAAGTGTGGTTTAGTGTAGGGCAGGGTGCAGAATCAAGAGAAAAGATTTTGACAGGGACCTCAGGAGGATACTGTAAAGGTAAGACAAAGAGGAGGAAAAGAACATAGACCCATGCACTGGACACCACGGTTCTGAGGGACTTTATTGGGGTTGCCACTCCTTTTGTCCATTAACCAGAACACCTCCATGTAGCATTCATTACACAGTCAAACTAATTACTTATACAAAGTCACATTTCCCAGCCCAACTTTCCATGGCAACTGCATCACCTGGAAAGAAAGAGTTTTACACAATTCCATTACAGCTCCCCATGAGTTTGTGGGTGGTCAACACTGTCCAGAAGGTACCAGTGAGATGTTAGTAGCCACTGGCTTTGTGGGGGGTCAAGAGAGAAGGAGGCTCCTAGTGTCAGGGGACCTCCCTTTGGTGGAGCATTGGTTGTAGCCAAATGAGGTTTCAGGCAGCTGCTGAAAGAAGCATGGACCATCAAGTATTCCTCATGCCCTGGACAGACATGAGGCTCAATCCTCTGATGCCCCAGCAGAAGGAAGACCAGTGATGGGACTGCTGTACTTGGGTTCAGCAAGGTTCCACTTTTCTGCATAGCATACTCTCCCACAGCCCAGTTTATGGAGCACCATGTTAGTGAGCTTAGGCTGAGAATTGAGGTTCTGCTCCGCAGGCGTGGCACAAACTCCCTGAAACAAGAAAAGCCTTATAGGTATAAACTTGGCTCCTGCTTAACCCATCTGAATCATCCCCATAAAAATACCCTTCTAGAGAACTTTCCATACATCTGCCTTCTTAGACAGTTGTCACTTCCTTTATGAACAGTGCCTGGGAGGTCAATATGGATATTGCTAGTAGTCCAACTAATTCCTGGGCCTATACATCCCTCATGCACCCCACTCCCCACAACATTTTTACTGTGTTCTCATTCCCTTAATCAGTCTTTCTTAGAATTATTCCTTCCTCAGCATCCCTCCCTTCCTGGCCTGATACCCACAGCAGACCCTCTCTTTGTGTGTCTTACAACCTCTCCCCAGATCTCTACCAACTGGATCTATCTCCCTTTATTATGAACCTCTTCTAAGCATCCTTGTGGCTCTCTCTACTCAGTTCATTCTATTTTCTTCCAAGCTCCAAGATCCCACTTTGTCTTATCCTTCATTCCTTTCCCAACTGGATGTTTCCCCTTCACAGTTCATCCCTCCCCCAGGGAGCCTCCTTCTTTCTGGCCCTTTTCCTCTTTACTTGCACAGTCACCTCTTCCTCTCCCTTTCCCTACAGCCCATCATTAGTCCCTTCCCCTCCCCCCTTATACCAGACCAGCTAAGACTCATTTCTTTTTCAGATGAGTGATGAGAAGTTGCTTTGCTGCACTTTATTCACAGGCTAAATTGACAGCTGTTTCTTCTTTTCATGCCCCATCCACCAAACATACTCAATCTTTTCAAGAGAAAGTGCCTATACACAGTATGTCACATCCACATAAACTTGTATTTTTCAGAACAAAACAACAGTTATGCTGGTCATCAGGGACCCTTAAACTTTCAATACACTGGAAACCAGCATTTTTTGCGTGTCTACAAATTATGGGTTTATTTCCACAAATGTGGTAAGTTTTATCCCAATGTTTAGGACTTTTTCACCAAATCATAGACATAGATATGGAAATCATCATCAAACTTGATGAAATACACAGAAGGTTTGGCTTCCACTTGGTGAATGACCATGCCGATCCTTTTGGAGCCATCTTCTTTGGTATATTCCACATGTTTGCCTATCAGGCCATCTACTACTCCTCCTGGCTCCCTCTCTGCTGGAGGAGACTCACTGGACTCTGGCATGATGCGGAGGTCACCTTCTTTATAATCATCTAGAAGCTGGTACATGTACAAGACAGGATCTTTCTCATAGGTAATATAAAACCAGGCTTTCATGATAGGTGCTTGGGCTAGGACCATCCCCCTCCATTCATCCTTGGTACCATGCTCACCCTCAAACATATGTTCCACTGCTTTGCCAATTATGGTATTTGCAAGGTTGGCGTCACTAACTTGGGATGATGCCACCTTGTTGGAAAGAATTTTAAGAGACAAAACTCTTTCATCTCTGTGAAGTTCCAATCCATAGACACAGTCAATTCCATCATACTTCACTAGATAAAGGGAGGGATTTATAGGCACCTGATCCAGAACGGTTCCTTTCCACTGGGTGATGGGCTCATCACCTTCCTTCCATCCATGAGAAATTCTGCAGCCCACGATGTTTCTGCGGGGCTGGGATGAAGGTCTGCCCCTCTGCTTCTTCTGGGAAGCTTTCTTCTTTGTCAAGTTCGCAGACCCCGTGGCCCGTCCTGCAGCTGACCTGGTTTGCTGTCCTTCTGCCTCTTGTGTGTTGGGGGTCTTCATGCCTGCAAAGACAGGTCTTAAGCTCTGTTCTCATTATTTTATTTATCCATTTCTTAAAGTGACCACTGTATCTTGCCCTTGCTATTCTTTGAGCTTCCAAAGCCTATACTTATGTGCTTCTAGCTGTCCTTTGTAACAGTTAGAACACCTCATATTCACCCAGAAATCATCAGAATTTCCCAGGGTTTGTGTCCTTTCCCATCTTACTTAACCTTATATTTATTAATATATTCCAGTTGATTTTCTCACATTGAGCATTATAATATGGAGATTCAGTACAAATTCATCTGGAAGAAAGCACAAGACTTATGTATCTATGCTTTCTTTTCTGTTTTTTGTTTGCTTGGTTTTTTTTGGTATCCGGAATCAAACTCGGAACCTTATGCTTGTGAGGTAGGCTCTGGAAGCCCTGAGCTAAATCCCCGGCCCTCTATCCTTTCTTCTCTCTAAACTTGCATTTCCTTTACACGAAATCGATTATAGGAGATGTCATATTAGACATCTTTCCTACCACTGGGACAAAAACAAATCAGACACCCACAACTTCAAGTAGGAGACGTTTAATTTGGCTCACACTGTGAGGGCTTTATTCCGTGGTTGCCTGGCTCCAAGACAGAAAAGGCATCGTGGAAGAGCATGGAGGATGAAAGCTATCCACCCCATATTGTCAAGAAGCAGAGACAAAGGGAGGGTTTAGAGAGATATATCTTCCAAATGTACACCTCCACTGACATACCTCTTCTAGCCAGGTCTCACTCCTAACAGTACTTTTAGTTATTAACTCATCAATGGATCAATCCACTGATGAGTATAACCCCATGATCTAAACACCTTCCAAAGACCATGATGTTTTTACTATTGTAGTTTTGTAGTATAACTTTAAATCTTGGATTGTAATGCCTCTTGCCCTTCTTTTTTTTTTTGCTCAGGATTGCTTTGGTTATTCTGGGTCTCTTCTCATTCTATGTAAACTTCAGAGTGCATTTTTTCTACTTCTGTGAAAAGTCTGATGGTATTTTCATGAGTATTCCATTATGCCTGTGTATTATTTTTGGTAAGGTGGCTATTTTCTTGATATTGGTTCCATATTTCCAATAACTGGGGATGTCCTTCCATTTTCTAATGTCCTCTCCAATCTCGTTTTTTTAGAGCAATATAATTTTTAATAAAGGTACTTCATTTCTTTGGTTAGGTTAATTCCTAGGTATTTTATTTTTAAAATTTATTGTGAATAGGATTTTTCAGTGGGCTCATTCTTCAGGTATAGGAATGCTATTCATTTTTGTGTACTGATTTTGTATCCTGCCACTTTATTCAATTTGATCATAAGACTCCTCTGGTTGATGTTTTGGTGTATTCTATGTAAAGGATCATGTAATGTGCAAATAAGATAGTTTGAATTCTTCCTTTCTTATTTGAACCTGTTTTATTTCTATCTCTTGCCTGATTGCTCTGGATAAAATTTTTAGTAATGTATTGAAAAGGAGTGGTGAGTTTGAACATGCTTGGCTTGTTCCTGATTTTAGGAGAAATTCTTTCAGATTTTCCCCATTTAGTTTTATGTTGGTAGTGAGTTTGTTATAAATACTCTTTGTCAGTTTAAGTTAAGAGTCTCCTATGCCTATTTTTCTCAAGTTATTTTTATGTAATGAATGAATGTTGAATTTAGTCAAATACTTTTTCTGCAGCTATTGATATGATCCATATCAATATGATATACTTGCTTTTTTATGTGGTGTATTTCAGTTATTGATGTTTTATTCTGTTTTCAATATTTTGTTAAGAATTTTAGCATTTATGTTCATTAAGGAATTTGACCTGAAGTTTTCTTTCTTATTGATTGATTGATTGATTGAGATAGAGTCTTCCTATATAGTTCAGGCTAGCCTTGAATTCACTATGTAGCCTAGGCTAACCTCAAATTCTTGTCAATACTCCTGCCTCTGCCTCTTGAGAGCTGGGAATCTAGGCATGTGCCACCATGCCTGGCCTGAAGCCTGCTTTTGTATTAAGTCTTTGCTGGGTTTCGTATCAGGGTAACGTTTCCTTCAAGGAATGAATTTGGCAATGTTCCTTCTCTTTCAATTTCATGGAAGAGTTGGACAGTATTGGCAATAATTCTTCCATAAAGTTCCATTAAGATTCAGCAGTGAATCCTTTCAGCCTGTGGCTTTTCTTGGTAACATTTTGATTCTTGCCTCAATTTTATTCCAATGAGATCTTCACTTTCCATGGTTTGTTGTACTGGTAAATAAAAGTAGCTACTCCTCACTCCTGAACTATGTAGCTCTTCCACATTCTTGAACCATGGTGGAATTTTCTGTCTAAAGACTGACTTGACCTTAATTCACTGGGCTGGTTGTGTAAAAGCAGTCAATTCAGAACTTGTATTACCTGAAAGTGTAAAAATTGGTATGTGTTTGTGGACCTTCTTGTTATATGTATACAGTTTCATATAACTATCTATGATGCTTATATGAAACACTATCCATATCATCATACAAATCTTTTATATCTGTACATGTGGAAGACAGCAACTAGCCCTCAGGTACCATGGCTTTATATTGTGATGAATGACCCAATTTCAGGGCCCCAATGATTGGTGCATCTTGGTTTGTGATTTCTAAATACCTTTAACTATGTTGTGCTCTTTTGAATGAATTTCTTTATCATGAGCAACAGAATTGACCCTATTATCACAGGTGTATATATCACCTCCTCTTCAGTACTACATAGGACTATCCCAGTGTTTAGTGGGAAGTAGATTGTGACCTTGGTAAGGAATGTTAGAAAATTACACATCACACACAAAAATATACATTTACACCAATAAATATTCATTTTAAATCTGTGAAAATTGAAATTTCCTTTATACTGTTAATGTGAAAATTTTAACACAAGAAAATTATATTGCTATTCTACAGTTTTAGTTTTATATTTTTATTTATTTATTTTTGATTTATTTATTTTTCATTAGTCCTTTTTGGGATACATAGTGATTACATTCAGCTTGGGGTTTGCAAGATACATATTGTATCTTGATAATTTTTACTCCCCAAGTCCTCCCACCTTCTCCTCTCTCTTCTTCTCCAGATCCCTTTTCCATCTCTACAGAGTCTACCTTCCTGTTTCTTAACATGGTTCTTTCTTTCACTCTTTAAATTGTTTACATTTTGAGTCTCTCATGTTATGAAAGCCCTGCAATATTTAACCTTTCATGACTGATTTATTTCACTTAGTATTATGGTCTGAAAATCCATCCATTTTTCTAAAAATTACTCAAATTTATTCTTCTTTATGACTATTACTCCATTGTGCATATATATTACATTTTTTATTCATTCATCTGTTGATGAGCATATAGGCCATTTCCACAATATCCCTATTGTTAATTGTGCTGCTGTAACTATAAGTATGCATGTATTACTCTAGTAAGATGATGTTAACTTCTGGGAAGATAGCCAGGAGAAGTATAGCTGTGTCAAATGGAATTCTATTTTTACTTGTTTTTTGAGAAATATCCATACTGATTCCCCAAATTGTTGTATTAGTTCACATTCAAAAAGAAGCAAACTATCAGTATATTAATAGATTCCAACCTTCCTATAGCTACTTCTAATCTCCAATTACCCTTCCCTCTCTGTGTGTTTCTTCTCCCACTCCCGCAAATATTCCCTCAAAACTCTGCTTCAATAGTCCTCCAGTCTAGTTATTAAAAAATATCAACATTATACCTAAAACATACCTATAAACATAATTTAAACATTTTCAACACTGTTTGAGCTCCCTTTCATTTGTTGTCCATTTTCTCTCTCTTCTTTCTGATCCACCCTCATCCCTTTTCTCTTCCTTTTGTCTTCTCCCACCCACAATATCCTAGTTGATCTTTCAGTAATAGTATACTAAAAGACTTCATGGATCATTGGAAAAAGGGTGATATTGGGTTTTTTCATTAAGTTTATTGGTATATTTTAGACGTACAATATGATGACATTCATCATTGGAAGCTTATACCTTTACATGATATATCTTTGTTCTTATTTTTTTGCCATTTCCCTGCCCTCCCTTCAACCCTTCTACCCCTCCCTACTAAAAAAGACATTTCTTCCATTTTTTTCTTTCCCATATTTTTTCCTTTCCCTTCTTTCCTTTCCCCTACTCCTCCCACTTCCTCTTCCCCTTTAGACCTTTTCTTCCTGTTTCACAATATCTATTATGCACTTTGATTCTTATTTACATTTTTAGCTTCTCACAACAGAGAAGCTATTTGGTATTTACACATGTGTGTTCTATTTATTTTACTTAAGAGTAAGGCCTCAATGTGCATACATTTAGCTATAAATGACTCTAGTTTCTCATTCTTTATCAAAGAATAGTACTCCATTTTATTAAAAAAAACCCACATCTTCTTTATCGAGTCTCCACTTGATGGGCAAATGGGCTGTTGCCCAGTTTTAACTATTACAAACTGTGCCACTAATAGTTATGAGTGTGCATATATCACTGTGGTATGATTCTTTTAATTCTTTTGGGAAGACACACAGCACGGAAATAACTGGGTCAAATGGAACCTCTAATCCTATTTTTTTGTGGTATCTAAATATTGATTGCCATAGTGCTTGCATCAACACACCCACCAACAATGGAGAAAGGTTCCTTTTTCCCCAAAAGCCTGCCAGCATTTGTCGTTGGTTGATTTCTCGATAGCAGCCATTCTTTCTGGGGTGAGGTGGAATCTCAGTGTTGTTTTCATCTACATCTCTCAAATGACCAGTGATGTTGAACATTTTTTTCATGTTTATTTGCAGCTTTTACTTCTTTGTCTGAGAAATGTCTGCTCATTTCAGATGCCCATTTTTGAATTGGGTATTTAAATTTGGGGGGTCTGATTTTTAAAAGTTCTTTATATATTCTAGATAGTAGTCCTTTGAGGAACAGCTAGTAAAAATTTTTCCCACACTGTTGGTTGTATTTTAACTCTATTGGCAGTTTCCCTTGCAGTGCAGAAGCTGTTTAATAAGATGAGATGCCAGTTGTTGATTCTCTGTGCTAGTTCCCATGCAACTGAGGTTTTGTTCATAAAGTCTTTTCCTATGCCAATGTCTTCAAGAGTTCTGCCTTACCGATCTTCCAGCAAGTTTAGTGTTTCCATTTTAATATTTAGATCTTTGATTCACTTCAATTTTAGTTTAGTGCATAGGGAAAGATAGGGGTCTAGTTTCAATCTGTGGCAGGTTGAAATCCCATTTTTCCATCACCATTTATTAAAGAGGCTATCTTTCCTCCAGTGAGGATGGCCGGCTCCTTTCTCAAAGATGAGGTGGCTGAGTATGTCTGGAGTAGTTTCCACATCTTCCAATCTATTTCACTGATCCTCAGGTCTGTCTCTTTGCCAGTACCATGCTGTTTTTATCACAGTGGCTCTGTAGTATACTTTCATGTTGGGGATTGTGATGCCCCCTACATGTCTTTGTTGCCTAGAATTGCTTTTGATATTCTAGGTCTCTTCTGGTTCTAAATGAATTTTTGGATTGTTTTCTCTAGTTCTGTGAAATATATTGTGGGATTCCAATCAGGATTGCATGGAATCTATATCGCAGTTTTGGAAGTATGGCCATTTTTACTATATTGGTTCTTCTGATTCAGAAGGAAGGGATGTCTTTCCATTTTCTGGTATCCTCTTCGATCTCCTTTTTCAGAATGTTGTAGTTTTCAATGTAGAGGTCTTTTATTTCCTACATTAGATTGATTCCTACATATTTCATTTTTTGGATGCTATTGTGAAAGGAATTATTTCCCCAATTTCTGTGTCAGTGAGTGTAATTTGTGTTCAAGAAGGCTATTGATTTTTGAGTGTTGACTTTGTATCCAGCTACTCTAATGAATTTGTCAATTAAGTCTAGAAGATTTTTGGCAGAGTTTTTTTGGTCTTCTATGTAGAGTATTATGTCATCAACAAATAATGACAATTTAACTTTTTGCTTTCTTGTCTTTATTTTATTTCTTTCTTTCTCTTGTCTAATTACTGTGTCTAATGTTTCCAGAAATTTATTGAACAGGAGGGGTGATAATGGATATCCTTGTCTTGTTCATGATTTCAGCATGAAAGTTTTCAGTTTTGGACCATATAGCATAATGTTGGCTCTTGGTTTTTCATAGATAGCCATAATCAGTTGAGATAAAGACCTTCTATTCCAATTTTCTGTAGGGTTTTTATAGTGAATGGGTGTTGGATTTTGCTGAATGTTTTTTCTGCATCTACTGAGATGTTCATTTACTTTT
This sequence comes from Heterocephalus glaber, assembly GCF_000247695.1. The sequence goes on from NW_004624910.1 coordinate 2,080,526, forward strand.
TGTCCTTGGCTCTGTTAAAATAGTGTATTACACTTATTGATTTATATATGTTGAACCATCCTTGCATCCCTGGAATAAATCTGACTTTGTCAGGGCATATGATCTTCTTGATGACCTTCTGTATTCTGTTTGCCAGTATCTCCTTGAGGATATTTGCATCTATGTTCATTAGGGAGATTGGCCTGTAGTTCTCTTTTTGGTTTGGGTCTTTCCCTGGTTTTGAAAACAAAGTCACACTTGCTTCCAGGAATGAATTTGGAAGCATTGCTTCCCTTTCAATTTCCTTGATGAGTTTAAAGAGTAATAGCGGTAGTTCTTAAAATGTCTTGTAAAATTCAGCAGTAAAGCCACCAGGACCTAGGTTTTTCTTTGTTGGTAAACTTTTTATTACATTGTCAATTTCAATCATTGTAATTGGGGTGTTTAGAATTTCTATATCTTCTTCATTTACCTTTGGCAATTCATATGTATCTAGGAATCTGTCCATTTCTTCTGTGTTTTCCATTTTATTAGAGTACAGTTTCTCA
>NW_004624910.1:2124186-2141226 GCF_000247695.1 Heterocephalus glaber
GAATGGGGAAAAAATAAGAACCAAGATGCATTATGTAAAGGTTCAATTCCCAATGAGAAATGTAATTGTGATGTGTACCTAAAATATACCAATAAACGAATTTAATAAAAAAAATGTAGAAAGTGAGAAGACATTTAAACAAGAGTCAAAGACTCCCAGACTTCCAGCTCGTCAAAGACAAATCCTGGGGCCAATAAGGTGGAAAAATCCAAAAGCCACCCACCTGGACTCTCTGAAATGGTAACAGTGGAAGTAGCAAAACAGGTGAATGAGGCCCTTGAAAAAAATCAAAGCAGAAATACTTTCTCCTAACTACAGAGATAGTGACCAGAATGAAAGACATGCTTAATGGTCCTAAGCAGATACAAATTAAAAAAAATTAGAGGAACTCAGAAAAATGATAGAAACCATGAACACCCAGGATAGGAATGAAATGGAATCCATAAAACAGATTCCAATCACCTATCCAGGTGATAAAAAAAAAATTTCCATTGAGAGTATATGTGCAGATGACCCAATGGAAGGGCAGAATGTCAGATATAGAAAAAAGGATTGTTATTAACAATCATAAAAAGAGAGATATCTTAAAAGTAGCAAGGGAACATGAGAAATCAATCCAGTAGCTGCCAGATGATGCAAAGAAGAATAACATAAGATAGATCAGAGACAATGGGATAGGAGGAGATATCAGAAATGACACACAAAAAAAAACTGTTGAGAGAAGTAAAGGCAAAAAACTTCCCAAACAGGGAAAAAGAATTGGACACACAGATAAGTGAGGCATATAGGACTCCCATTAACCATGTTCAAAATATCTTTCCCAAACCATATACTAGTTAAGATTCCAAAAATTCAACACAGGAACCAAATATTAGAAGTTGTTAGAGAAAAGAAAAAAAATCACCTATAAAAGAAAGCCCATCAGAATACTGCAGACTTCTCAACACAAACCCTGAAGTCAAGGATAGCTTGGAGTGAAGTATTTCAAGCCTTAAAGAAAAAAAACCTCTGCAACTCCAATTGATCTGCTCCTCAAAACTATTTTTCAAAATTGATAGAGAAATAGACATGACAAAGAACACATGAAGAAATTCATGACCACCAAATCAGCACTCTAAAGTATTATGAAGGGTATTCTAGAAAGAGAAAACAAGGATTACAACTCTATGAATCCCAACAGAATGAATCCACCAGGCAAGGCAAGAAATTAAACAGAAAAGTAAAGAAGCCAACAACAGGGAAATAACATCACAGAGACAAGACAATACATATCAATTATAACCATCAATGTTAATGGTCTCAATTCACCAATCAGAAGAAACAGACTGGAAGAATGGATCAACAAGCAAGATCCAACAATATGTTGCATGGAGGAAACACATTCAATTAAAAAATAAATTCATAGACTGAAGGTCAAAGGATAAAAACAATATTCCATGTGACAGAAACCCAGGAAAAAGAAGGGGGAGCTATTCTATTTGCAAACAAATTGGATTTCAAGCCAAGAATAATTAAGAGAGATGAAGAAGGTCCCTACATCCTCGTAAAGGGAATAATCAAAGAGGAAGTTATAACAATCATAAACATATATGCACCATATTGAAATGCACACAACAGTTTAAAACAAATATTAACAGAAATGAAAAATAATATAGGCACTAGTATAGTTGTAATGGAGGACCTCAATACTCCACTGTCATAAATAGATCAACTAGACAAAAATTCAACAATAAAATATTAAAACTGAACCAAAATTTTGAACAAATGGACCTAGTAGATCTCTGCAGTGTTCCACCCCACATCAGAATACATATTCTTCTCAGCTACACATGGGATGTTCTTCAAAATAGACTACATGCTAGCTCATAGGACATGGTTAAGTAAATGCAAAGGAATTGAAACTATTCCATCCATATTATCAGACCACAGTGCAATGAAATTGGAAGTCAATGCAAAACAAACCACAAGAACTTCATAAACACATGGAAATTAAATAACACCCATCTGAACAACCAATGGGTCATGGATGAAATGAAAGAAGAAATAAGAGAGTTTCTACAATCAAACAGTAATGACAATACAACATACTGGGTCTTATGGGATTCAGTGAAAGCAGTCCTGTGAGGGAAATTTATGGCAGTGAATACCCATGTCAGGAAAACAGAGTGGGGTGAAATAAACAACCTAATGTTGAACCTCAAGCTTCTAGAAAAAGAAGATCAAGTCAAGCCCAAAGGTCATACCAGGGAAGAAATTATAAAAACCAGAGAAGAAATTAATGCAATGGAGACTAAAAAATGAACACAAAAAAATCAATGAATAGAAGAGTTCTTTGAAAAAATGAATGAAATTGACAAACCCTTAGCCAACCTTACCAAAAATGGAAAGTGGGGCAGCTGCCCATGAGACCTGGGCTGTGGTGGATGAGGGCAGTGTAGGAATCCAGACCCCATGTGGCAGAGGTGCCCAGGCTCAGACAGTAGAGGAGCACAGAAAAGCTATTGTTCTGAATTTGGGAAAATGGCACAGTGGTGAGCAGCAGAAAGAGGGCCTCCCTGACACTTGTTGGTGAGAATTGAAGCTCAACATGAAAGCAAAGAAAGACCCTGGAATAAAGATGCAGTGGACTGCAGTGATTGTTGAGTTGTTGGGATCAGCACCCATGAGAGATAAGACACACTGCAGGAGAAGGGCAGCTTGGACCTGCAGTGCAACTGCCCAAAATTCAAACCCACTGGAAGTCAGTGAGCTCAGTTCCAGCCTCACAGCCGGAAAACAGCCTGAACTTCAGAGGACTACAGCTAGCTCACTGAGATTAATCAACTCAGACCTGTACATTGCCCACGTTGTCTACCAGTGACAACAGAGACAAGCTTTGAAGGGACTTTTTTTTTCCTTTTTTTTTCTTCTTGTTCTTCATTTCTCTCCTCTCTTGTTTTTGTTTTTGTCCTGGTTGGTTTTTTTAATGATTGTTCTTATTTTAATAGGAGCATGAATGCAGTTTCTAATTTTCTTTTTGTTGTTGGTTTATTCTCTTCTTGTTTTTATTCCTTCCTTCTCACTTTTGCTCCTGTCTTCACCAAGTTTTCATGATTTCCCAAAGTTGGCATGATCTTTCTGTGTCCTCTAACGTTACTTCTAATCTTTCCTTCTCCTTCTATTTCTCTATTTCCACCACCACACCACCACCACTCCTTCTATATCTTCTTCTGGGAGTGTAAATTCACTATATTTAAGGCTTATTTACTGCAAATATATTCCTGGTTTGTTCTAAATTTTGCTGTATAACGACAAATCTAATTCATAGGTTAAATCTGGCAAATTAATAGTTATCACAGTCTGTCATTTTCTAGGCAGCGTTTGAAGGTATTTTTAATGTTAATTGTATTACTTTAGCAAAGGTGACATAATTGTTCTAATCAGTTGTTCTTCCTGGTATACCAAGGCTTAGCTCACCTAAGGCTCACTAAAAATACTATAGGCCACTGTCAAAAGAAAAAGGGGCTAGGCCAAGGAGGCAGCAACTTCTCACCCCCAATATGTTTATCAAAAAATCAAATCATAAATAATTTCTCAGGTAATTACAGAGATGGTGGCCATAATGAGCAGATAGAGATTAAAAACAGGTACTGGAGAAAATGACAAAAACCATGAATGCCCAACATAGGAAAGAATTACAGTACATGAAACACAGCCAAGAAGACATCCAAGACATTGAAAATGCCATTGAAATTTTCTGCAGCTGAATAAGTGAATGTGAGGACAGAATTTCAGATATAGAAGACAGGATTGTGATTAGTGAACATGAAAAGAATAATTTCTTAAAAATACCAAGACACCATAAGAAATCAATCTAACAGCTACTAGATGATACAAACAAAGACTAACTTAAGATTGGAATCAATAAAGGAATAGGAGACAACACAAAAGACATAAATAAACTATTCACAGAAGTAATTGCAAAAAACTACACAAATAGGGAAGGTGAATTTGACATATAGATAAATGTGGCATATTGAACTCCAATTAGCCATGATAAAATAATCAACATCTAGGCATATAACAGTCAAGATTCCAGAAGGCCAACACAAGGACAAAATATTAAAAACAGTTAGAAAAAAGAAACAAATCACATACAAAGGAAAGCCCATCAGAATCACAGAAGACTTCCCAACACAAACCCTTAAGTCAAGAAGAGCCTGGAGTGAAGTATTTCAAGCCCTAAAAGTAAACAACCTCCAACCCAGATTGATGTACCCTTCAAAGCTTTCTTTTAAAATTGATGGAGAAAAAAGATACTTCCACAAAAAAGAACACCTGAAAAACATCATGAATACAAAACCTGCACTCCAAAATTTTATTAAGAATATCCTAGAAAAAGACAATGAGGATTACAACTCCATGAACCACAACAGAATGAATCCATCAGGCAAGGCAAGAAATTAAATGGGGAGGGGGAGAGCCAAGAACAGGAAAATATCATGATAAGTATAAGTCAATACATAACATTTATAATGATCACTGTTAATGGTCTCAATTCACCAATCAAACAAAATAGACTGGCAGAGATGGATCAAGAAGCAAGATCCAGCAATATGCTGCATACAAGAAACACATTCATTTAAAAAAGAAATACATGGATTGAAACTCAAAGTATGGAAAACAATCCTCTATGTGACAGGAATGTGGAAAAAAGCAGGCAGAGCTATACTATTTGCAGACAAAGTGGATTTCAGAACAAGACTAAATAAGAGTGAAAAAGAATTTCACTCCATCCTTGTAAAGGAAACAATCCAAGAGGAAGGGATAAAAATTCTAACTATATATGCACCAAATAGTAGTGCACCCAACTATATGAAGCAAATATTGACATGAAAAAACAAATATGCATGAATACAATTGTATTGGGGGACCTCGATACCCCACTGTCACAAATAGATCAACTAGACAAAAAAATCAATAACAAAATACTAGAAATGAGCCAAACTTTTGAACAAATTTACTTAATACATGTCTACAGTGTTATATTCCAGAAAATGAGAATAAACCTTCTTCTTGGCTGCATACAGGTCCAAAGTAGACCACATGCTGGCTCATAGAACATGCTGAAGTAAATGCAAATCAATTGAAGTAATCCATGTATATTATCACACCACTGAACAATGAAATTGGAGATCAATAGCAAAATAAACCACATGAAATTCATAAACACATGAAAATTGACTAACACCCTCATGAACAACCAATGGGTCACAGAGAAATTAAAGAAGAAATTAAACAGTTTCTACAATCAAATGAAATGTCACTACAGCATACCAGAATTATGGAACACGATGAAAGTAGCCCTAAAGGGAAATTCAGAGCAGTGAATACTCATATTAAGAAAACAGGGCCAACTCAAATAAACAACTTAATGCTGAACCTTAAGCTTCCAGAAAAAGAAGAGCAAGACAAACCCAAAGCTTGTACAAGGGAGAAAATTATAAAGATCAGAGCAGAAATCAATGCAATGGAGACTAAGAGTATGATACAAAAAAATCAATGAATTGAAGAGTTGGTTCTTTGAAAGAATAAATAAAATTGACAAACCCTTACCAGCCTTATCAATAAAAGGGAAGAAAAGGATAAAATCTATGCAGTTAAGACTGAAATGAGTGAAATTACAACAGACCTTGCAGAAATCCAGAGGTTCATCTGGATATGAGAAACTGTATTCGAATAAGATGGAAAACACAGAAGAAATGGATGGATTCCTGGATATATATGAATTACCAAAGTTGAATGAAGAATATATAAAAGTTCTAAACAATCCAATGTCAATCAATGAAATTGAAAAAATAATTTAAAACTCAAATGAAAACCTAGGATCTGTTTGACTAACTGCTGAATTCTACAAGAAATTTAAAGAAGACCTAACACGACTACTTCTCAAACACTATAATGAAATTGCAAGGGTAGCAATATGCCTCAATTCATTCCTGGAAGCAACCATTACTTTGATACTGAAAGCAGAGAAAGATCCAACCAAGAAAGAGAACTACAGGCCAATCTCCCTAATGAACATAGATTCAAATTTCCTCAAAAAATTCTGGCAAACAATGCAGATCATCAAGAAGATCATACATCCTGACCAAGAAGGATTCATCCAAGGGATGCACGATGGTTCAACATATGTAAATCAATAAATGTAATACATTATATTAACAGAATCAAGGACTAAAATTATATGATCATCTCAATAGATGCAGAAAAAGCATTTGACAAAATCCAGCATCCATTAATGACAAAAACTCTACAGAAAATTGGAATAGATGGTCTTTATTCCAACCTAATAAAAGCTATTTATGAAAAACCAATAGCCAACATCATACAAAATGGCTAAAAATTGAAATCTTTCACACTAAAATCAGGAACAAGACAAACATGTCTATTATCAACATTCTTGATCAATATAGCTTTGGAAATATTAGCCACAGAAACTATACAAGAGAAAGAAATAAAAGGATTAAGAAAAAGAAATGAAGAAGTTAAATTGTTTTAGGGAGTTTTTTTAAGTTCTTTTATTGGTACATTTTAGGTATACAATTTGTTTACATTTATCATTGGGTGTTTGTACCTACCTGTACATGATGTAGCTGGGTTCTTATTTTTTCCTCATTACCTGTGTGCCCTTCACCCCCTCCACCCTTCCCTATTTACATAGATATTATTTCCATTTTTTTTCTTTTCTCATAGTTTTTCCTTTCCCGCCTTTCCTTTCCCCTTCCCCTCCCTTCACCCCTTCCTCTTTGGAACTTTTTTTTTCCTATTTCAAATTATCAGTTATTCATCTTAATCATTTTAACCCTTTTTTATGCTATCAGTTTCTCACACTAGGAGAAACTATTCAGTATTTACACTAGTGTCTTATTTATTTCACTTAAGAGTATGGCCTCGATATGCATCCATTTAGCCATAAATGACTCTAGTTTCTCATTCTTTATGGCTGAGTAGTACTCCATTTTATAAAAAAACCACATCTTCTTTATCCATTTTCCAGGTGATGGGCACTTGTGCTGTTTCCAAGCTTTAGCTATTACAAACTGTGCTGCTATGAACATGGGTGCACATATATCACTGTGGTATGATTCTTTTAATTCTTTGGGGGAAGATTACAAGCAGGGGAATAGCTGGGTCAAATGGGACCTCTAGTCCTAGTTCTTTGAGGTATCTCCATACCTATTTCCACATATGTTGTTTGTAATGAAAATTTTTACTTATTTCTGTCATTTACTGCCTATGCCTCCCAACACAGGGCAGACATTTTTGTCTGTTATTTTCTCCTATATCTCTTCTGGGTCTCCATCCTCTTAGAAGAACATAAGCACACAGTTCTCATTCCATATATATTTTAGTATATGAATTGTGTTCACATGTGTACATTTATCCATGAAATGGATTCCTAGGAGTTAAATGGTTTGTAGAAAAGTTGTGGGCATTTTATATTTTGATTGTCCTCCAACACAATGTCAAATTCATTTATACTAATGCTGTGGAATGTGTGTCCATTCCTTCATACCCTTGCCAATAATGGATGTTATCAACACTTTAACATTCGCAAATCAATGTAAGCGACATCCATTGTGAAAAGTGATTTTTGATTTCTTATGAAGAAAAGCATTTTCATACATATATGCATATTTTTCTTAATTTTTATTTCTTTGCCTAATTTTTCAATAGAGATAGCTGTATTTAATTTGATTTATTAGGACTTCTTAAATATTTTTGTGTGTAATTTGTTTGGTTGGCAAATTTTTTGAAATATTTTCTTCTATTATTTTAACTTTATTATGGTTTCTGTCTTCATAAATAAATTTCTAATTTTTATTTTTAAAAAGAAGTTAAATTGTCATTATTTTCAGATGACATAATAATCTCTATAAAAGACTTCAAAAACTCCACCAAAAAACTTCTAGACTAAATAACCAAATTTTGTAAAGTATCTGAATACAAGGTCAGCATTCAAAAATCAATAGCCTTCCTGTACATGAATAACAGACTCACTGAGAGAGGAATTGGGGAAAAAACTCCTTTCACAATAGTATCCAAAAAATGAAATTCATAGGAATCAATCTAATTAAGGAAGTAATAGAACTCTACTGTGAAAATTACAGCACTATGAGAAAAGAGATCCAAAATGATACCCAAAATTTGAAACACATCCTTTGTACTTGGGTAGGAACAACCAATATAGTGTAAATGGCCATACTTTCAAAACTGTTATATATATCTAATGCAATCCTGTTCAAAATTCCAACAGCATATTTCACAGAAATTGAGATAGCCCTCCTAAACTTCATTTGAAACCAGAAGAGACCTAGAATACAAAGGCAATTATAGACAACAAAGGCAAGGCAAGTGGTATACCAATCCCCAACTGGAAACTACACTACAAATCTTCTGTGATAAAACAGCATGGTATGGGCAAAGCAACAGACCCAAGGATCAATAGAATAGATTAGAACATGGAGAAACAACTCTATACATATTCAGCCACTTCATCTCTGACAAAGGTGCCAAAAAGCCTCACTGGATGTCTCTTTAATAAATGCTGCTGGAGAAACTGGGTTTCCACTTGCCAAAAATTAAAACTAGTACCATATCTTTCACCATGCACTAAACTAAAATCAAAATGAATCAAAGATCTAAATATTAAAACAGAAACACTAAACATTCTGGAGGATAGGTAAGGTAGGACTCTTGAAGACATTGGTGTAGCAAAAGACTTTATGAACAAAACCTCAGTCACATAGAAACTAGCACAAAGAATCAACAACTAGAATCTCGTCTTCTTAAAAAGCTTTTTCACAGCAAGAGAAACTGCCAAGAGAATGAAGAGACAACCCACAGTGTGGGAAAATTTTTTTACCAGCTGTTTGTCAGGCAAAGGACTACTATGTAGAACATATAAAGTACTCAAAAAAATCAGACTCCCCAAATTTAAAAACTCAATCCAAAATTGGGCCTCTGAAATGAATACACATTTCTCAGACAAAGGAGTAGAAACAGCAAATAAATATACAAAAACATGTTCAACATCACTGGTCATTTGTGAGATGCAAATTAAAGCACCATTGAGATTTCATCTCACTACAGAAAGAATGGCTGCTGTCAAGAAATCAACCAATAACAAATTCTGGCTGGGCTATGGGGAAAAAAATAACCATTCTCCACTGTTGGTGGGAGTGTAGACTTGTGCAACCACTGTGGAGATTCCTCAAAAAACTGTAACTAGAAGTTCCATTTGACCCAGATCTTCACTTCTTGGTATCTTTCCAAAAGTTTTAAAGGCATCATACCACAGTGATATAAGCACACCCATGTTCAGAGCAGTGAAGTTTGTAATAGCTAAATCTTGGAAACAAGACAAATTCCCATCAACTGATGAATGGATAAAAAATACATGGTACGTTTTTAATAAAATAGAGTACCATTCAGCCATAAAGAAGGATAAACTTGAAACATTTGTAGCTACATGGATGCACCTTGAAATCATGCTCTGAAGTGAAACAAATCAGATACACACATGTAAATACTATGTTGTTTCCCTGATGTGAAAAACTGAAAGTGTAAATGAGGACCAAAATGTATAATAGATATTATGAAATATGAATTAAATGTTCAAAGGGGAAAAGGAAACTAGATAGAGGGCATTGGGGAAAGTGAAGAGGTAAAGAAAAAAATCAGACAGAAAGAAAATTTCAAACAAAACTTTTTTCAGTAAGGAGGGGTGGAGGGGTTGAAGGGAGCAAAGGGGAAGGGGAAAAAATAAGAACCAGAATATATCATATACAGGTACAAATTCCCTATGAGGAGTGTGATCATTATGTATACCTAAAATGTACCAATAAAGATAATTAATTTTTAAAAACAAAAAAATCAAAAAGGGTCCAAGATATAAATATTAAAACAGAAAAACTAAGTTGGCTGGAAATGAGCATAGATAGAAGTCTTGAAAACATAGATGCAACAAAGACTTCATGAACAAAACACCAATTGCAGGAGAAATACTACAAAGAATCAACTAGGATCTCATTAAAAAGTTTTGCACAGCAAAAGAAATAACAAAAGAATGAAAAGACAATCCACTGAGTCGGAAAAATATTTTAGCCCATTGTTCCTCAGACAAAGGACTAATATTCAGAGTACATAAAGAATTTAAAAAATCAATCCCTTCAAATTAAAAAACCCAATCCAAAATATGGGCATTTGAGATGAATGCACATTTCTTAGATGCAGAAATACATGACAAAAAGTTGAACATCCTTAGTCACTCAAGAGATGCAAATTAAAATAATGCTGAGATTCCATTTCACTCCAGAAAGAATGACTATTATCATGAAATCAACCAATAGCAAATCCTGGAGGGGATGTGGGGAAAAAGGAACACTTCTCCTCTGTTGGTGGGAGTGTAGACTGTTGCAACCATTGTGGAAATCAGTGTGAAGAGTCCTCAAAATTTAGGATTAGAGGTCCCATTTGACACAGCTAATCCATTTCTGGGTATCTTCCCAAAAGAATTTAGACCATCATACCATGGTGTTATATGCACACCCATGTTTGTAGTGGCACAGTTTTAATAGCTAAACCTTGGAAACAACCCAAGTGCCCATCAACCAATGAGTGGATAAAAAAGATGTGATTCTCTATACAATGGAGTACTACACAGCCATAAAGGAGGGTGAACTTGACACATTTTTAGGTAAATGGATGCACCTACTCTTAAGTGAAATAAATCAGACATACATGTGTAAATAGCAAATTGTCTCTCTAGTGTGAGAAACTGAAAGTGTAAATAAAGACCAAAATATATAAAAGATATTGTGAAATATAAAGAAATTGTTTAAAAGTAAAGAGGAACTAGGGAGGAGGGAGGGAAAAATGACAGGGAAGAGAAAAATGTGAAAAGAAGGATAAAATGGAAACAAGCTTTGTAAAAAAGGGAAGAGGGGTTGAAGGGAGTGGAGAGGATTAGAAAAAAAAGAAGAATCAAGATATATCACATACAGGTATAAATTCCCTATGATGAATGTGATCATTGTGTATATATGAATTCTGCAAATAAAGTTAATAAAAAAACAAATGGAAGATATAAGGTCATACTCATCAATAAAAAAACCTGAAAGTAAAGAAATTTTTAATTTTCCTATTAAAAGATACAGAATCACAGAAATATTTAGGAAAAGATATACAAATATATGATGTTTCCAAAAAACACACCTCACTCACAGAGACATAAAGAGACTAAAAGTACAAGAAAGGTATCTCAAAACAAATGAGAGTGGTTGTAATTTACGGCAAAGTAAATTTTTACTGAAAACTAGTCACGAGACAAAAATGTTGTTCATATTTTATCAAAAGAAAAAATCCAATGAAAAGTTAAAATAATTATAAATATATATGCACCAACTGTGTGTATTTTTTATTTTAAAAATCTACCTGTCATAAAAATATAGATAAACCTCAAGACAATTAGTGACTTCAATATTCCGCTATAAAAAGTAGGTAGTTCAAGGAGAAGGAAAATCAGGCCACAAGAAACAAATGAGTGAGTAGAGATGAACAGCAAAGCACAGCATCTCTGAGACCAAGAATTTAAACACTTGGAAAATAACAATTAGGCAAAGAGAAAAATAGTAGCAGAGCTCTGGAAATTGAAATGGAAATTATAAGCTAATCACAATCTACATAGAAGCTGGAGAAAAAATATAATGCACTGAAAAAAATAAAGGAATATGAAAACTCATCCTGGCTCCCAGGGAGAGAAAACTGTCTCCAGACACAAGTAACTCCCCATGTCTTTCTCATCAGGGAAAAACAGTAGACTAGGCCAGTACCACTACTCCCAAGAAAAGCCCACAGCTACTGCAAACTTCAAAAACTGCAGAGTTTTACTAAAAAATAAATGATTCCACATAGGAGGTTAAAATTGAAGAAGAAATCCAGTACAACGCTTGCCATATTGCCAGTGAGTGTTTATTCAGGCACAATTTATGGAAGGGGTTGATTATTTAAAACTGACCCAAAGAACAACTACAAAACAACTTTACTTCAGAGTTCCTAGTGTTACCCTCCCATAGTGACTTGATAAGAAAACCATGGGAAAGAGTCTTGGAAAGAGTGCTGGCTTGATATATATTGCTTGTGAAATGTAATCTCAGGCTGGAGAGGACACAGGGCCCAGCCCTCTCTGGTGAGGAGCCAGGCTCAGATGGGGAGGCTTTCAGAGGTGTCTGGGTTTGAAAATTTTGGCATTAAGTCCAGGGGTCTTTCTGAACTCTCACCCTGCTGTCTACATCCAACACAGATAAGAGACTTCATTGAGTTCCCCATTTACTAACTTGCATAAGAACATGACTAGGCTTGTATGGTTGTCACAGACTAGCAACCTTGTGTCCTGAGGTGAACAGAGAGGCTTTTGGAAATTGTATTGCACCTCACAAATGCAGAGGTCATAAACCTAGGCATAGAAAATGCTGACTTCCTGAATTCCAAAATTTCAGATCCTGGAAAGAAATAAATCATTCAAAAATAAAGAGAAATATTTGTAACTCATCTCTTGTCCTCTAATCTGGTAGGCATTTCTTAATCCATTCAAATTGACACCACAATTAACTATCACAAGGAGTGTGTGGGTGGGCTTTGGTGGATTATGCCTGGTCCCTCATCTCTTCCTCTTTAGTATAACTCCCCTGTTTACTTTCCTGGCCACTATGAACTAAGAAACTTTACCATGACCTTCCACCAAGACTTTCTGCCTTGGAGCCAGCAGAAGATGTACTGAATCTCTTAAAACAAGAGCTAAATTAAGATTTTCATCCTTAAGTTTTGAGTGTCAGGTATCATATGCCATTCACAAAAATAAGTGCTGATCTTCTGTGCTCCCACAAGAATTTCCTGTAAAATTCTGCTTATATCATTCAAGGGCTTTTTAAAAACATGTCTAACTTTATCTAATCACCTCCTGCATAACACCTCAAAGGGCTTCTGAGCTACCTGTTTAGATTTAGTCACAACATATGCCTTGCTCTCAGTACCAATTTTCTGTATTGGTCAGTTTTTCCACTGTTGAAAAAATAACTGTTATAAATCTTAAATAAGAAAAGTTTTATTTAGGTCATAATTTCAGTTGTTCAGTCTATGCTCAACTGGCTTCAAGCATAAACACCATGAGAGAAGGTTAAGGGACAAGCTTCTAAGTTTGTGTCATTCAGGAGGGATGGAGGGAGAGAGAGAGAGAAAGAGAGGAGATAAAAAGGCTAGAAGTTATAATCCCCAAGATCACATGCATATATACTTTTATCTGGACCTTATTTCCTAAGAATTCATCACCTCCCCAATTGCTATGAAATTATAATATCATCAGTGTCTGAATCCACTGATGAAATTGTAATGCTTATTGTTGTGCTTTGTATGTACAATGTCCTTCAGAAGCCTCATTTTTCTCAGATGTGGTTCTTTTGAAAGGTGATTGGATCATTGAACAGCATACTCATCAGTGAGTTTTTCCACTAATTAGTTCAGTAGCTGAGTCTGCTGTTAGGATAGTGAGCTGTTTAGAGTCACTGGGAACATGACCTGAAAAGGTATATTTCCCTCTCAAGCCCCCTCTTCTCTCTTTGCTTCTTGAACACCTTTATACGAACAGGTGTCCTCCACCATGGTTACTCCACCATGCTGTTTCTACCTTGGAGCCAGCTGACTATGTACTGAAGTCTCTAAAAACAAAGGGCAAAATAGACCTTTGCTTTAAATTGTGAGTGTTCTATTGCAGTGATAAGACAAATTTTGGTACTAGAGAAGTGGTGTCCTTGGTGGTATTATACATTATCATGTATTTAAGAATCCTTCAGAACTGTCTTGTGCAGGTTTGGAAAATTTTAGAGATGTCAGCTAGAAAAGATGTAAAACATTGAAAACAATGTTTGATGGGAGATTATGGATGGAGTTTAGAAGACTAGAATAATCGTACAAATTTAGCCAGTTAAAAACAAGGCTTAAGAAGTTTTAGTTGGGACCAAGGACTTCAATGGCATTTGGATTTAATTCCATGCAAATTCTACTGTGGTAGAAAATTTGTCTGTATTTTGCTTATGTTCTGAAACTTTGCAGGAGACTGGAATTAAGGGAAATGGATTAATTAGTTTTTCAGAGGAAATTTTAAGGCAGCCCCAAATTTGGGTTGTGGCATGGGTACTTTTGTCAGTTTTTAGATGAATTTACATTGGGAAATAGGAGCAAGAAATACATTTATAGATTATTTTAGTTTTACCCAAAAGGAAGTGCCTGCATTGGTGGGCAAAGGACAGCATAGTTGCTGAAAAGATTAGCATTTAAAAAAAGTCCTCTAAATCAGGAAAGAGGACTTGAAGGCATCTCAAGAATCAGCAAGATCTGACCTTTTATTGGATCAAGGATGTAAAAAGTTCAATTATAATGTCCTTTGAAAATCTTATCTTTGAGAAGAGATAGCTAGGGTTTCCTTATTAAAGAAGAATGCCTAGGATAATGTTTCCCTGCAATTCGAATCATGATGTTCAGCAAATAAGACCATCAAAGGCTACTGCAGCCATAACTCAAGCAGGCTTGGGTACTGCTCAAGCTGGTGTCAGACTTTGGCATCATCCACATGGTACCACATTATAGACATGTAGAATGCAAGAGTTGTTGGATCAGAGTAACTTAACCCCAGATTTCAGAAGACTTAGTTGGTCAGGCATCATGCCCCTGAGATGGCAGTGCATGCAAAGGTGAGGGTGAAGCTAAAAGTGAACCAGAGAACCTCATGGATTTGAAGATGCCAGAAACATCAAATATGTGCTATGAAAAGCCAAAAACAATTAGCAGAACCACCTCAAGATAAAGCCCAAATGGCTGTACTTGGCAATGCCACAAACTTGGGGCTATCCAAGCCCTTTGGAGGTCACATCTAGCTATACTTGCCCCAGTTACTGGACACAAAGGTATAGGATTTAATGTTTTTGCTGTAGGTTTCAACCTTGCTTTGGTCCTATTCCTTTCTATGCCCCCATCTCTCTCTCTCTCTCTCTCTCTCTCTCTCTCTCTCTCTCTCTGGAATAGAAATATTTATTCTGTGCCACTGAATGTCAGTATTATTTAAATTCTGGTCAATTTTCTTGGTTTTTCACAGATAAGTTTTTGCCTTGAGTCTCAGAGGAGCCCTTGGAATTGCACTTTTCAGTACTGCTAAAATTGTTGACTAGTGACTTTTAGAGATAGAATAAATGCATTTTTATTATGAGATAAGTATGACACTTGTGTACCAGGGGTAGAATGTTATGCCTTAGATCTCAAATTTCCCCCACAAATTATGCCCTCAGAGGGGGAGTTTTTCAAGATAATAGGATAGTAGAGCACTATGTTCATCAGTGAATTCTTCAACTAATGATTTCAGTAGTTGAATGTGCTGTTATCAGGTGGGCTTTGTTGGGGATGTGTCACTTGGGACATTACTTTGAAGGGTATATCTCTTTCCTCAGCTCCTCTCTTTTCTCTTCATGCTTTCTGGACAACAGGATATAAGTAGCTTTCCATTGCCAGACCCTTCCACAATGCCATTTGTAGCTTGAAGCCAACTGACTATGTATTAAATCCTCTAAAATCAATGAGGCAAAATAAAACTCTCCTTTTGTTATGGATGAGAGAGTTTGAACAAAAGAGAAGCACCACACTCTGTGCCAGATTTGAGCCCATTTATTATAGCTGGTAGCCGAGGAGGGGCTAGTGTCCAGAAAGTTTCCTTGTCAATGGGAAGTGGTTTGATTTCTCCTTTTAAATCATGCTTTCAGTTGGGGAGGGCTCAGAGAAGAGCAAGCAGCATAACAATGCCAGGTTAGTGGGGGGCACAAGGAAGTTTCGCACACAATAGGTGAGCTACAGAACATCCTGCAACTGCAGCAAGTGTACTGCCAAGCAGGATGTGGGAATTTTGGGTGCTTTGTTCAAGCACAAGTACAAAATGGCATTGCACAAGATGGCGTCAGGTTGGCTATCACACTTTAAGATATTGGTGTTGGGTATTTTGTCATAACATCAAGAATGTGACTAAGACATACTCTGGTAGTCTCTGAAACTACTCACAGAGGCACACAGAAGTGTTGTTTACTAATATCATAAGTGTTTCTCAATCCTGTCACCTGGTAATCATAATGAACAATCAGATTTTAAACTCATTAAGTTGTTAAACATATTTTATACAACAACACTTAACCTACAAAACAGAAAATAACAAGTCGCACTGAAAACACCAAATCAGCCCACTGCAGACAGGCAGGTCTGCAGACATGATCCCAGGGTCGCCAGTCATGCTGAAAATACTGAATCAGCCCACTGCAGACAGGCAGGTCTGAGGATGCGGTTCCAAGGTTTCCAGTCTTGCTGAAAACACCAAATCAGCCCACTCCCCAGCAGAAATCCACTGGACCCCCACCCCGCACCTTTGGCCTCTTCTCTGTACAGCCACCTGGTTCCAGACTACAAAGATGCAGAGGACACCGGACCACCAGAACACTGGTCTGGAGCTAATCAAGTTCTCAACATTTAAAGAATTCCTGTCCAGACATAGGAGCTTCTGAGTCACTGTCCCACTTCTCCTGGTCCAGAGGAAGGGCCTTCTGGGCTGCCAACCATCCCACTACTCTCAGCCAAGAGGAAGGGGCTTTTAGGCCACCATCCCTACCGCCACTCTCAGCCCCTGGCCCACCTCTCCCAGCTCAGAGGAGGTGAGCCACGGGGGTGCCAACAGCACCCCCCACCCCCCAGTCTAAATGAGAAAACACATAAATAAGTCTCTAAACCAGACTTCCAGAGCACCTACAGCAACCCTAAAGGGAAATGAGATGGAACACTCTGATACTCAAACACCTGGACCCACTGAACTGGCAACAAAAGGGGATCTAGAAAAAATGAAATTAGAAATAATTTCTCAGATAACAGGAGAAATTGTGCTCCTAGTGCAAGACATGATTAATAAATCTAGAG
>NW_004624910.1:2157775-2174008 GCF_000247695.1 Heterocephalus glaber
CTATCACAAACTGTGCTGCTATGAACATGGGTGCACATATATCACTGTGGTATGATTCTTTTAATTCTTTGGGGAAGATCCCCATTAATTTATGTAGTTTTTTGGATGGAAATTTTAAATTCTTTATGAAGGCCAACATTCACATATTTTCTTTTATTGGCTATGTTTTTAGTGCTGTATCTGACTACTCTTTGACTAATTCAAGGCCACAAAAATTTTCTCATTGTTTCTTTTTAAAGTTTTAGAGTATTAGCTGTCATATATGTATATCAGATCCATTTTAAGTTAGCTTTCATATGTGCTATGAAATAGGGGTTCAATTTCATTCTTTTACATGTGAATGTACAATTATCTCAATATCATTTTATGAAGATCATAATTTCCCCATAGATTTGTCTTGGAATATTTGCCAAAATTTTAATTATGGGAACAGTAGAGTGACATAAACAAAATGGAGAAATAGAAGTTCTACATCTCCATTAGACTTCACAGAAATGCAATTATCCATGGATAAGGATAGTTTTTTGAATATTGTTGAATGTGGGAAAGGCAGGGACAACTCATCTGGTCACCAAACCTAGAAGAGCCACATTCAAATGGTATGAGGAGGAGCTTTATATCAAACATATCAAACCTCCCACAAGCTTGCATAGCATCACATATAAAAGCGGCCAGGTAAACTTTGGCAATAGTGCAGCATTGTAGCTAAAAGAAGTGCCACATTAGAGATTCTAGCCTCGAGCATAACTCTGCAGGAAGAACATTCTACAGATAATGCCAGGTACAAGGCCTTAGTCGGCTTCCATATTAACTCCAGGGTGCTTCTTAAGAATTAGGCTGGGAGGCAAAGGCAGGTGAGTAATTATCTGTGGAAGGAGACATCTGGCCTATTCAAAGCCAGTAACAGTGGAGAACTTACTTATTCCTGGTTCTCTTCTTAAGTCTTTCCCCAGTTATAAAGAAAATGTAGGGCCTGGAATATTTAAGCAGGGTAGAATCTGATATTATTCAACTCTAGTAGTCATCTAATAATTCCACTCAGTTCCAGTGCTCTTCCTGTGGCCTTATCTACAGAGGAGCACCTCATCAAGTCTACACCTAGTGGCCAAGCTGTAACCTCAGAAAGTCTTGGTACTTGCTTAAGCATTCTCTAGGAGAGATGACAATTTATGGCCCCAGAATATCAACAAAGGAGAGTATTTGGTCTTTTCCAAGATGAGATAACCACTCAGTCCTGGTTATCTCTTCATTCTTCTCCAAGACTAAAACCTTGGGTAGGTCAATAACCATCAATGGAAGGAAGGATCTGGTCCTACCTAAATTCACTCCCTAGGCAACAACTTCATCAAGCCTCAATTATTTCATTAAACTTTTCTCAAGCTGGGAGACATGTGTAAATCCACAATTTTACCACCTTTTTTCATCTTGTCTTACTTTGTTATTCAAAGACAAGTTTTTGACACTCCCATTCCTGAACTGCTACACTTACTAATATAACCACTAACATTTATGAATTTGCAGATAGTTAACTATATCTTATTAAGTTGAATACTGTTCAAATATTAATGGACATGGAATTGCACCATTGAGCAGATATTAAATTATTAAATATATGTATATATATATATATATATATGGTTTGTCGTAGAGTTTGTACTATAACTACAGATCTCATTTCTATGATTACAGGGGTACAGTATTTGTTCTTAGGGTCTGTCATTATCCAGTTTGTATCTGATGCTATTGTTGTTGCTGATTTTACTACTTTAGCCAAGGTGGCAGAGTTTCTGGTATCAGTTAGATTCCTCTGTATGTCACTATCTAGATTTCTGGGAGATCATAAACAATAAAGCATTGCATTGCCAGAGAACTGGGTACTGGGTACTGGGAAAAATAGGCTGTGCCAGTCCCTCCCTAACAAATGGAGGTGTTTGTATCCTTAGCAAAACTCAAAGTCCAATACCTAGCTACATGTGGAAGACATTTCTGAAAAGTAGACAATACCTAAAAAAGTTTCAATAGTAACAAAATGCTGTCCACTATAAGAAATCTGTAAGTCTCATCACAGAGAAAAATGAAGAAAAAAGTAGATAATGAGAAAACACAGAAGCAAAGTACTTCCAAAAGCTTCCAATTCCACCAAAATGAATCCAGCTGTGACTGAGAAGGAAGACATGAAAATCCACACATCTGGTAAGTGCACACAGATCTCAGTGAGAAGCCCACATGGGCCAGAGCAGCATGGTCGGGGAGAGGTCCTAGCCAAGACCCCTCCCTGAAACCAGGAGCTTGGACACACAGGCCTAGCCAAAGGCCCACCTGGAAAAGAGCTTCACAGGTCCACAAGCAACAGCCAGAAGCCCACACAAATACCATTGATAAGTGCATGCAGACCCAGCCAGAAGCCTGCTCAGACACCAGTGACTGGGGTGCACAGCCCCCACCCAAAGACCCTCCCAGACACCAGCTACATAAGGGGGCAGGACCTCTGTGCACAAGTCTGAACAGGCCCAAGCTAGAACCTTGCCAGGACAACAGGGCAGCTCAGGGATCCAGAAGGCCACCATTCTGAACACAGGAATTGGCTCAATGGTGAGCAGCAGAGAAAAGCACTCTCAGTGGCTTGCTGAGAATTGAAGACCACTAGGTGAGCAAAAAGTCACCTCAACAAAGGCACAGCAGGCTGCATCTGTTGAAATGAGAAGGCACATAAGTCTCAAAACCAGACTTCCAGATAACCTAAGCAACCCCAAAGGGCACCAAGATGGAACAATCTGGTACTCAACAACCTGGACTCCCTGAACTGGCAAAGAAAGAGGATCTGGAAAAAAAGAAGTCAGAAATAATTTCTCATATAACAACAGAG
Organism: Heterocephalus glaber; assembly: GCF_000247695.1. The sequence goes on from NW_004624910.1 coordinate 2,160,642, forward strand.
ATTGTGTCCACAGTGCAAGAAAAGCTTAATAAATTTACAGCAGACACAGATTAAAAAAATAGAGTAGCTGAGGAACATGATGGAATCCCAACATAGGAAACAAATGGAATCCATAAAACAGTTGCAAACAGATTTCCAGGAGATTAAAAACTCCACTGAAAATTTACACAGCAGAATGAGCTAATGTGACTACAGAATTTCAAATATAAAAGACAGGATTGCAATCAGTGACTAGGAAAAGAAAAATTTCTTAAAAATACGAAGGGACCATGAGAAATCTATCCAGCGGCTTCTAGACAATTCAAAGAAGAATAACATAAGACCGATTAGAGACTAGATGAAACAGGAGTGCAAATGATATAAAAAATATGTTCAGAGAAGTAATGGCAGAAAACTTCCCAAGCAGGGGGAAAGAACTTGACATAAAGATAAATGAGGCATCCAATTAGCCACGACCAAAAAAAAATTGCACCTAGGCATAATAGTTAAGATTCCAGAAACCCAACAGAAGAACAAAATTCTACAAGCAGTTAGAGAAAAGAAATAAATCACATACAAAGGAAAAATCATCAGAATCACAGGGGAATTCTCAACTCAAATCTGCAAGGCAAGAAAAGCCTGGAGTGAAATATTTCAAGCCCTAAAGGAAAAAATCCTCTAACCCAGACTGATGTGCCCTGCAACACTATCTTCCAAAATTGATGGAGAAATCACATAGTTTCATGACAAAGAGCATGTGAGGAATTTCATGAATACCAAACTAGCACTCCAACAATTTTTAAACAATATCCTAGGAAAAGACAATGAAGATCACAACCCCAGGAAGCCAAGCACAATTAATCCATCAGGTATGAAAAGAAATTAAATGCAAAGAGGGACAATCCAACACAAAGAAAAAGTCGTGACAAGAAAAAAGTCAATCCACATAAGTTATAACCATCAATGTTAATGGTTTCAATTCAACAATCAAAAGATACTGGCAGAATGGATCAAGGAGCAAGATCCAATGCTGCACAAAAGAAACACACTTAATTCAAAAAGAAACTCATGGATTGGAAGTTAAAGGGTGGAAAATAATATTCCATGTGACAGGAACCTGAAAAACACCAGGAGTAGCTATCCTATTTGCAGATAAAATGGATTTCAACACAACACTAATTAAGAGAGGCAAAGAAGGCCACTACAACCCTGAAAAGGGAAAAATTCAAAAGGAAGAGATGGCAATCATGAATATATATGCACCAAATACTAGTTCATACAACTATATAAAATAAATACTAACAGACAGGAAAAATCACATAAGCACTAATACAATAGTAGTTGGGGACCTCAATACCCCACTGTCACAAATAGATAGGTCAACTAGAAAAAAATAAACAATGAAATAATAGAGCTCAATCAAACACCAACAATGGACTTAACAGATGTTTACAGAGTGTTCCACTCAACAAATCAGAATACACCTCCTTTTTGGTAACACAAGGATCATTCTCCAAAGTAGAACACATACTTGCTCATAGAACATGTTTAAGTAAGTGCAAATGAATTGAAGTTATCCCCTCTATATTATCAGACCATAGTGTAGTGAAATTGGAGATCAATAGCAAAAGAAATGGCAAGAATTTTATTAACACAAGGAATAACCAAGGGGTCACAGAGGAAATTAAAGAAGAAATCATACAGTTTCTACAATTAAATGACAAGGCCAATACAACATATCAAAATCTATGGGACAAAATGAAAGGAGTCTTACTAGGGAAACTTATAGCAGTGAATACTCATATTAGGAAAAAAAGTAATCCCAATTAAACACTGTGATGTTGAACCTGAAGCTTCTAGAAAACGAAGAGCAGGACAAACCCAAAGCTCATACTAGGGAGGAAATTATGAAGATCAGAGCAGAAATCAATGCAATGGAACCTAAGAAAACCATACAAAAAAAAATCAGTGAAGTAAACAGTTGGTTGTTTGAAAGAATAAACAGGATTGAAAAACCCTTCGACACCTTCATCCAAAAAAGGAAAGAAATGGCCCAAATCCATGCAATTAGGAATGAAAAGGGTGCAATTACAAAGGACCCATCAGATATCGAATGTACTGAAGATCATCAATACCTAGTTTGAGAACCTATATGCTAATAAGATGGAAAACACAAAAGAAAGAGACAGATTCCCAGACACATATAAATTAGCAAAGATGAACGAAGAAGCTGTAAAACTTCTAAACACCCTGCTTGCTTTTGGGGTCCTAGTGGATGAAGTACTACTTCTAAACTTTGGTTTTGGTCTATTATTAGAAACTCATAAATTGAAAGTTAAAGAATGGAAAACAATACTCCATGCAACAAGAACCCCCAAAAAAGCAGGAGTAGCTAGGCTCTTTGCAGATCAAATGGATTTCAAACCAAAAGTAATTAAGAGGAACAAAGAGGGACACTACATGTGTGTAAAGGTAACAATCCAAGAGGAATAGATGACAATCATAAATATATATGCACCAAATACTAGTGTGCCCAACTATGTAAAACAAACACTAATGGACATGAAAAATCAAATAAGCACTAATACAATAATAATTAGGGACCTCAGTACCCCACTGTCACAGATAGATTCACTAGACAGAAAATAAGGAACAAAAGAGTAGAACTCAATCAAACTCTTGAACTACAGAGTGTTCCACACCTGAAAATCAGAATACACATTCTTTTGAGCTGCACATGGTTCTTTCTCCAAAATAGACCACATACTTGCTCATAGAACATGTTTAAGTAAGTGCAAAGGAAGCAAAGTTATCTCCTGTATACTATCAGACCACAGTGTGATGAAATTGGAGATCAAGAGCAAAAGAAACCACAAGAAGTTCATAAACACATGGAAATTGAACAACACACTTCTGAATAGCCAAGGGATCACAGAGAAAATTAAAGAAGAAATGAGACAGTTTCTACAATTAAATGACACTATCAATGCAACATATTGGAATTTATGGGATACTATGAAAGCAGTCTTAGGAGGGAAATACATAGCAGTGAATAGTCACACTAGGAAAACAGAGGGAGCTCAAATAAACAACCTGAAATTGAACCTCAAGCTTCTAGAAAAAAAACACAGAACAAACCCAAAGCTCATACAAGGGATGAAATTATAAAGATCAGAGAAGAAAGCAATGCATTGGAGGCTAAGAGAATGATATAAAAAAAATCAGTGAAGCCAAGAGTTGGTTCTTCGAAAGAATCAACAAAATTGACAAACCCTTAGCCAACCTTATCAAAAAAGGAAAGAAAAGACTGAAATCTATGCAATTAGGAATGAAAAGGTTGAAATTAAAATGGACCCAGCAGAAATCCATAGGATCATCAGTACCTACTTTGAGAACATATATGCCAATAAGACGGAGAACACAGAAGAATGGACAGATTCCTAGATATGTATGAATTAGCAAAGTAGAACAAAGAAGACCTAAAATATCTAAACAATACAATATCTATCAACAAAAGAGAAAATATAATTAGAAACATATCAACTAAGAAATGCCTGGGTCCTGATGGCTTCACTGATTCATTCTACAAGACATGTAGAGAGAAACTATTGCCACTACTGATTAAACTCTTCATGATATTGAAATGGAAGCAATGCTCCAAAATTCATCCCTGGAAGTAAGCATCACTTTGATCCCCAAAGCAAAGAAAGACCCAAGCAAAAAGCGAACTATAGGCCAATCTCACTAATGAACATAGATGCAAAACTTATTAATAAGATACTGGCAAATAGAATGTGGAAGATCATCAAGAACATCAGAGACTCTGACCAACTGGTATTCTTCTTAGGGATGCAGGGATGGTTCAACACATGCAAATCAATAAACATAGTACATTATATTAATAGAGCCCAGGACAAAAACCATATGATCCTCTTAATAGATGCAGAAAAATCCAACATGCATTCATGATAAAAACCCTACAATAAATTGGAATAGACAGTCTCAATCTCCACCTGATAAGAGCCATCCATGAAAATCCAACAGCCAATGTCATACTAAATAGTCACAAACTGAAATCCTTCACACTAAAATCAAGAAGAAGACAAGGGTGTCCACTATCACCACTCCAATTCAATATAATATTGGAAACATTAGCCAGAGGAATTATACAACAGAAAAAAAAGGAATAAAGATAGGAAACACATGAATGTGTTTGTCATTATTTGCAGACAACATGATACTCTAGAAGACCCCAAGAACTCCACCAAATGTCTTGCAGACTTAACATCCAAATAGTAGAGTAGCTGGACACAAGATCAACACACAAAAATCAATAGATTTCCTGTACACAAACAACAGAGTCACTGAAAAAGAAACTGGAGAAAAAACTCCCTTCACAATAGCATTCAAAAAATGAAATACCTAAGAATCAACTTAATGAAAGAAATCAAAGACCTGTATGCTGAAAACTACAGCACTCTGAAAAAAGAGATCAAAGTGGATATAAGAAAATGGAAAGACATCCCTTGCTCCAGGGTAGGAAGAACCAATATAGTGAAAATGGACATATGTTCAAAACTACTATATAGATTTAATGCAATGCTGATTGAAATGCAATGCAATGTTGGATTGAAATTCCAACAATATATTTCACAGAACCAGAGAAAAGAATCCAAAAATTCATTTGGAACCAGAAGAGACATAGAATAGCAAAAGCAATTCTAAACAACAGAGATGTGGTAGGGGGTATCAAAATCCCCAACTTGAAACTATACTACAAAGCTACTGTGATAAAAACAGCATGGTACTGTCATAAAAACAGACCTGAGGATCAGTGGAATAGATTAGAAGATGCAGAAACAACTCCAGATATACTCAGCCACCTCATCTTTGACAAAGGAGCTAACTACCCTCACTGGAGGAAAGATAGCCTATTTAATAAATGGTGTTGGAAAAACTGGATTTCAGTCTGCCAAAGATTAAAACTAGACCCATACCTATCACCATGCACTAAACTAAGATCAAAGTGGATTAAAAATCTAACTATTAAAACAGAAACACTAAACTTTCTGGAAGATAAGTTAGGGAGAACTCTTGAAGATATTGGCATAAGAAAAGTTTATGAACAAACCCTCAGTAGCACAGGAACTAGCACAAAGAATAAACAACTGGGACCTCTTATTAACATGCTTCTGCACTGCAAGAGAAACCACCAACAGAGTTAAGAGACAAGCTACAATCTGGGAAATGTTTTAGCAGCTGTACCTCAGGCAAAGGATTACTATCTAGAATCTATAAAGAACTTAAAAAAATCAGATCCCCCAAGTTCAAAGACCCAATTCAAAAAAGGTCATCTGAAATGAACAGACATTTCTCAGACAAACAAGTAAAAGCAGCAAATAAATATATGAAAAAATGTTCAACATCACTGGTCATTTGAGAGATGCAAAAGAAAACAACACTGAGATTCCACCTCACCCCAGAAAGAATGGCTGCTATCAAGAAATCAACCAATAACAAATGCTGGTGGGAGTGTGGAGAGAAAGGAACCCTTCTCCATTGTTGGTGGGAGTGCAGACTGGGGCAACCACTGTGGAAATCAATATGGAGATAGCTCAAAGAACTAGGACTAGAGGTCCCATTTGACCCAGCTATTCCCCTGCTGGGTATCTTCCCCAAAGAATTAAAAGAATCATAACACAGTGATATATGTGCACCTATGTTTATAGCAGCACAGTTTGTAATAGCTAAAACTTGGAAACAGCCCAAGTGCCCATCAACTGGAAACTGGATAAAGAAGATTTGGTTTTGTTATAAAATGGAGTACTACTCAGCCATAAAGAAGGAGAAACTAGAGACATTTATAGCTAAATGGATGCATATTGAGGCCATATTCTTAAGTGAAATAAATAGGACACCCATGTGTAAATACCAAATAGTTTCTCTACTGTGAGTAACTAAAAGTGTAAATAAGGGTTAAAATGATTAAAAGGAATAATTGATAATTTGAAATAGGAAGAAAAGTTCCAAAGGGGTAGGGGTGGTGGAAGGGGAAGGGAAAGGGAAAGAAGGGAAAGGAGAAATTATGAGAAAAGAAAAAAATGAAAATGAAGTCTATGTAAATATGGAAGGGTGGAGGGGGTGAAGAGCGCACAGGTAATGGGGAAAAAGTAAGAACCAAGATACATCATGTACATGTACAAGCACCCAATCATAAATGTAAACATGTCATATACCTAAAATGTACCAATTAAAGAATTTAAGAAAAAAAACTAGACCTATATTTTGCTCGCTTTTGGCAACATATATACTAAAACTAGACCTATATCTGTCACCATGCACTAAACTAAAATCAAAATGGATTAAAGTTCCAAATATTAAAATAGAAACATTAAACCACCTGGAAGAGAGGTTATATCGATCTCTTGAGGGCATTGGCATAGGAAAATATTTCATGAACGAAACCTCACTTGCACATGAACTAGCACATATAATCAACTAGAGGGATCTCTTCTTATTAAAAAGCTTCTGGACAGCAAGAGAAACCACCTGTATTGTGAAGAGACAACCAACAGTGTGGGAAAAAATTTTACCAGCTGTTCCTCAGACAACGTTCTGCTATCTAGAATATATAAAGGAATTTAAAAAAATCAGACCCCCCATATTTAAAGATGCAATCCAGAAATGGACATCTGAAATGAAGTTATTGCTTAGACAAAGAATTAGATATAGCAAATAATCATATGAAAAAATGTTCAACATCACTGGTCATTTAAGAGATGCAAATATAAACAGTACAGAGATTCCAGAAAAAATGGTTGCTATATTGAAATCAACCAATAGCAAATGCTTGCAGGGATGTTGGCAAAAAGGAACCCTTCTTCACTGTTGGTCAGAGTGTAGACCGGTGCAACTACTGTGGAAATCAGTATGGAGATAATTCAAAATACTAGCATTAGAGGTCCCATTTGATCCAGCTCTTCCCCTGCTGGGCACCTTCTCAAAAGAATTAAAAGAATCATACCACAGCAATATATGTGTACCCATGTTCATAGTGGCAGAATTTGTAATTGCTAAAACTAGGAAACAGCCCAATTGCCCATCAACTGGATCCTGGATAAAAAAAAATGTGCTTTTTAATAAAATGAAGTACTTCTCAGCCATTAAGAATGAGAAATTAGATACATTTATAGCTAAATTGATGCACATTGAGGTGATACTCTTTAAGTAAAATAAATAGGACTCACATGTGTAAATTCCTAATAGTTTCTCTGGTGTGAGATTCTGACAGTGTAAATAACGATAAAAATGTATAATAGGAAAAAAAGATTGCAAAGGGTAGGAGAAATGAGAGGGGTAGGGGAAAGAAAGAAGGGAATGGAATTAACATGAAAAAGTGAAAAAAATTGAAACAAAGTCTTTGTCAATAGAGAAAGGTGGAGGTGTTGATAGGAGGGCAGAGGAATGAGGAAAAATAAGAATCAAAATATATTATGTAAATGTACAATTTTCCAAAGATGAGCTTCATTATACTGTATACTGAAAATGTACAAATAAAATTAATAAAAAGAAAAACAGAGAGAGCTAAAATAAGTAACTTAATGATGTACTTCTTAATCCTACAAAAAAGGTTGAAACTCAAGCCTAGTTTAAGCAGGGGAATCAGAGATCAAGGCAAAAATTAACAAATTTGAGATTAATAATCAAAGAAACAACATCAAAAACCTGGTTCTTTGTAAGAATAAATGTAATAAATAATCCCTTATCCACACATACCAAAATTAGGAGGGAAAAAGTTCACATCAATGCAATTAGTGATGAAAAAGATATTTAGTACTATGAAAAAAGGTACTTCAAACAATTAGAGAATCTTGACTGAAAAGACAGATTCCTAGAAATTTATGAATTACTAAAACTGAGCAAAGAAGAAATAAAAACTCTAACAAATCATTAGACAAAGAAAGTGAGGCAACGATGGAAAAACTTTCCAACTAAGAAAAGCACAGTCATTCTGTATCTTTTAAATGAAGAATTTATTATAATTAAATGCAAAGTTATGAATTATATGTAAGGATTTAGTCCTAGAATTTTTATTAATTTATCTTCTCTTACTTTTAAATATTTCTTTTCTCTTTTCCTCATTTTATAGTTTGATGATTTATGGTATTGTTAATGTTTGATTCTTTTCTATTTCTCTTTTTTCGTGTTTTTCTTATACTTTGACAGTCTGGCTATAATATTTTGTGTTGAAGATATTTTCTATTTGTATCTCCTTGGGATTATTAACTATTATCCCCCCTATATGTCTTCTATATATGGACATGCATACCTTTCCCATGATTAGAGATATTTTATAGTATTAATTTATTTAAAAGGTTTTCTATGCTCTTAACATTTTTCTCCACATTTTCTTGATTTTGAAAACACAGACAATTTTTTTTTCATTTCATAATGTTCAAAAGTTTTGAAAGGGACTTCCTTCTTTCCCTCTTTCTTCCTTCATTCTTTCTTTCTTTTCTTTTATCTTTCCTTCCTCCATTTTTCCCTTCTTCCCCCTCCCTCTCTTGCCCTACTCTTTCTATTTTCCTTTCTTTTTTCTTTCTCTGACTGAGATATTTAAAAGAACTTTCTTTATTCAACTTGATGTAGTCTGTTTTTCAGATTTATACCCATAGTTTTTGTTTGTTTTTAACCTCTTCATTTCCAAGATTTGTTTATTTTCAAAATCTGTTTGCTAAAATTCTCTTTCATATCTTACCCTGTTTTCTTAATTTCATTTAACAATCTCTATATATTCTCCACATCTCATTGAACTATATTTATTCTTTCAAATTGTTAATGAGACATCTTGTTTATACATATTTCTTTTTTATCTTTTGCTAGAGTTTTTACATTCTTTGGAGGCGTTGTATTACCTTGATATTTTTCATATTTCTTGTGCCCTTACATTGAACTTTGTGCATGGCATGAATCTGCTATCTGTACTACTTTGTGTAGTGGCCATTTTCGTGAATAGATTTCTCCCAAAAAATGGGTTTGGTGTGTTGGTTTGTTGGTTTTATTTTCAGCTGATAAACTTAATGCAGTCCTTCTGTTGCTGCTTTTAAGTTTATTAATGTTTTTGCATAGAGCATATACCATGGCCAATTCATAGAAACCCATTCACTCTGTGGTTTAAACTAGAGTAGGAATAATTTATAGTTCTTTCAGTTGTAGTTAATACAGTAGTGGGTGTGGGATGATTGCTATTTAGTTGCTCCTACCTTGGCAGTGCCTCATTTGGGGTATGAATTTTCCTCTTGATATAAGTTCTTCTACTAGCAAGAGCCACTGGCACAGACACAACCAGCATTGTTGAGGGAGTGGAAGTATTTGTCCAGCAAGCAGTCAGTTGTGCAGGACCAAGTGTTACATTGGGAGAATTGGTGGTAGTAACCACAGCAACAATTCTGTGGCATTCACACCTAGCCCAGACAGCAGTTCATGGTCAGACATGGTGCAGGAGTGAAGTGGCAGTGGGGACCACGTAGATGGAATAGCAGGATAAGCTGCAATGCTTATCTCTGTTATTTTAGTGGCAATTCAATCTCAGTGGACAAGGCCGCTTTAGGAACCACTTATATTTCTCAGACCTTCCAGTGGCAGCGTGCACATGAGGACACTGTACCTGTTGCTTCTGTGGCTTTTTATATCCCAAACATTTCAGCTACTTTAGACACCCAGGATCAGGTGATGGTTGTCATAAGGATTTTCTCAATTCATTCAGCTGTAGTTTAAGACTAGGAGTCAGAGTGTAGTTGTCCTTAGGTAATGTTCTACTTTGGCCCCCTTTGCATGCATGTGCTTGTATAAAGGGAGATGGCTGGAATCTCTGGTGTTTCATTTGGCAACAGACATTTGGAGCCATGGTGTTTGCTGGAGCCATAACTTTTGATTCCCCCAAATTCTTTGGTTGCAGTGCTCACCCAGGAACAGTACATCATTTCCTACCCAAGATTTTTTCTCAGTAAGAATGAGACTGTGACTTGAGCTAGGCAAATTTCTTCTTGGTTACCTTTGGTTTCATGAACATAAGAATAGAGTGATGGCTAAAACTGCAGAGATTGCTCAGGACCTGTCGACACATTCCTATGGGTAGGATTGCTGTGGGAGCTGTGGTGTTCTCTCTATGTCCTATCAGCAACAGAAACCTGAATGTGGCACAGAGCAGTGGGAAACAGATTGGTCCCTTTATGTTGACCACAATTTTTATAATTCTGGCCTCAAAGGGCATATGCCATGATCAGTGAGTTCTTTACAATGTCACCTTCCATTCCACTTCATATCTGAACCCCCAATATAATCCAAGGCTGAGCAACAAAGGGCCCTGGTTTGCAAACACTGTGTGATTAAGTTTTCTAAGGCAAATACACCCCTCACACCAGTGTATTAGAACATCTGTGGTGTCTCAAGAGTGGGAATATACAATGGTTTCTGGCCTCTAATGTAGTATTAAACTGGATAACATCTCCCTTCTCAAGATGGCATCCAATCACCAGAGCCTAGGATATGAGGGATTACAGGCAGAGGATGAGAGTGTCTTCTCCAAATTAAAACAAATATTTCAGGTATTTTTTTCACATTAATTGGGCTGCAAGTTTGTGATGGTTGTAAAACTTTCTAGTAGCTAGGATTTTTTTGGCATCTGCATTGATGCATTTTTCCAGTACTCTTGCTCACATGTTATTCTTTAAAAAGAAATCCATGTTTCCCAACCTAGGAGCTGAGCTATCAGTTGCCAAGGTCTTTCATTTCTCTTTCTATGAAGTCATGCCAAGATTTATGGGTCTACAATTTTTCCATCTTTCCCTCGATGAGTGTTCTTCCATATTTACTCATCTTAAAAAGCACTCATGTATACATTGGTTTGGTTCTTCTTTGTGGAGGAGGAGGTAAATGCTGGCCACCTCCATTCAGACATTTTCAAGATCTTAAGTCACATTTTAATTCACTATTTTTGTATTTTATTTGAGAATATATGCACATACTGTGAAGGATTTGGGGGAAGCTTATGTGACACCATTCATAGGATTCCCAGTGCATATTATCTGGCACACATTTGGTAGTCAATAAATCACAGCTGCTAATGTATTTATTATGAGGATCTTATCCATATCATTAGGCTTTTGATTGATGCTATACATATGAGTTTAAGACTAAAAGGAAAAGTTTTAAATTGCAATAAAATTCAAACTGAGGAAAATTTCCGCAAAGCAGCCATTATCATAACTTTTTATATTATTTCCTATATGCTAAAATATTTTTGCTGGCATAAGAACTTGAATGACAAGTTAATGAAACAGAAAGGGAGTAAACTTACTTCAAAGGCAAAGAACTGGATGTGAATGATTAAAGCCAAGAGAGAATTTGCATGAAAAAATAAAGGAGAAGAACTGGCATTTTATAACCTATGACAATTCTCCAAAATTTATATAATAAATTTTTTCTGTACATTATTTAATTTAATCTTGACAGAAACATTGTAGACTTCCTAGATGAGAAAATATATTCAGAAAGTTTCTGTGTCTTGATCTAAGCTGTACAGATGGTGCCATCGCTGAACCTTTGAACTTACACAAGTAGGGCTACAAATTCCAAGTTTAAATGGGCCACAGATTTCCAGACTGGTAATATATATTTAATGAGGATGCTTCCATCTTAATCTCAGAGACCATGAATAAATCACAGACAGGGATCCAGTACATATCTGGGGGCTTTTAGAACTCATATAACTGTGGTCCAGCTACAGTGCCTAAAATCATTGGAAAAAAATGAGATGGGTGAATAATGGAATCAATAAAATTTTGGATATATTATAACTAAAGGAAATAAAGGTTCCATTGAAAAATTGTCTCCTTTTCTAGAATCTCATGGGAAGCTACATGTCCTGGGACAAAGTCAAATTTTGCTTTACTATGTTGTGGAGCAGCCAAGGAAGACATTCAGTAAGAACACACTGGGTTCAGTAAGAAGACATTGGGTTCACATCTCCCTAAGAGTCACTTCTGTAAAATTCATAGAGACAATGGAAATGCTAGTTATTAGCAAATTATCTTTCATGTAAGATATTAACAACTGTTTTGGCAATTTGTCCTCAATCATCGTATGATAAAATTTACACAACAGCAGAAGGAAATTATATTCTTGAACAGATCTTCATTTCTTTAAGATTACAAAATGCAAAAACAAAACAAAACAAAACAAAAACCAAAATGCAAGGAGTACAATTTGGTACCTGTGTAAGCAAAGTTGAAAGGCCTTGTTAGAGGAACATGATGCTTGGGAGCTACTGTGGGATGTGAGGGATATAAGAACACACCATCATCATGTAACATCTCCACCAGCTCTTTGTGGAGACTTTCTTCTATCTTCTTAAACTTTTTGTATTTCTCATTGTTGTATCTGAGTTTTTCTTCAAACAAAGCCAGCCCTACAGAATGATGACATACAACAAATAAAGGAAAACAAACTAATTTTAAATTCTGGAATCCTCTATATTTTCTTGTTCAAGTAATACATATTCATGATAAAAAAATTTAGAAGAAAAATTGAAAGGAAAATCTTGAAACCTTACCACCTATATATAAAGATGTTTGATTATTTACTGCTGACTCCATCGTCTTTTTTATTAATTATATTGGTACATTTAAGGTATAAAATATAATGACATTCATCATTGGAAATTTGCACCTTTACATAATTCATCTTGGTTCTTAGTTTTTCCCCATTCCCCTCCCCACCAATCAACTCATCCACCCCTCCCTATCTACAAAGACTTTGTTTTCATTTTTCTTTTTCTCATATAAATTCCATTCCCTTCCTTCTTGTCCCCCTACCCCTCCTATTTCCCCTTCCCTTTAGCACCTTTTCTTCCTATTTCACAATATCTATTATACCCTTTAGTCCTTATTTACACGTTCAGTTTCTCACACTTGAGAAACTTTGGTATTTACCCATGTGTGTCCTATTTATTCCACTTAAGACTATTGCCTCATGATACTCTTAAGTGAAATAAATAGGACACACATGTATAAATACCGAAGTTTCTCTAGTGTGAGGAACTGAAAGTGTAAATAAAGACTAAAATGTATAATAGATAATGTGAAATAGGAAGAAAGGGGGCAAAGGGAAGGGGAAGTGGGAGGGGTGGGGGAAAGGAAAGAACGGAATAGAATTAATATGAGAAAATGGAAACAAAATCTTTCTAAATAGGGAGGGATGGAGGAGTTGAGGGGAGGGCTGGACAAGGGTGAAAAATAAGAACCAAGAGAGATTATGTAAAGGTGCAAATTTCCAATTCTGAATGTCATTATATTGTATACCTAAAATGTACCAATGATTAGAATGAA
>NW_004624910.1:2226332-2241224 GCF_000247695.1 Heterocephalus glaber
AATAAAATTTAAAAAATCTTAGTATACACTATCTGTACTATTATCATCACTGGATAGTGATTCCTATTTCTTGCAAAGAATTAAACACTTCTTGTAATTTGAGAAATTTTATGGATTTACAATGCAGTTCATTTTCTTCTATGTCTCTTTTTTTCTATGCCTTTTTCCCCTTTCTTGTTACATGACTTTCTGTATATTATTTGCTTATATCATGTGCTTATAGTTGTGATAAGGATACTTTTAAGAATAAAATCTATTTTTCTGTAAAAATAATACCTGAATGTAGCATAGAATTGATTACAATTCAGGAAGTACAGAGGGAAAGATGGAGAAAGAGAGGCTGAAATTGATCAATGAACACTGCATGTATATATTGAAATATCACACTGAACCCCATTCATATGTACAATTAGTACACACTGATCTGATCAAAATAGAATTTAATTTTAAAACCATACTGTTAAGACAATAACACAGAAGGAATTTATGAAGCATCATTATACATACCATCCAAATGCCAATCAATTGGTGAATTAACAAATAAAACACTTAGCAACATTGTGAAATAGTACTTAGCCTCAAAAAGGAATGCAGTTTTAACACATAATAAAATATGGATAAACCTCAAAAGATTATGGAAAGTGAAAAACATCAATAATAAAATGTCACCAATGTATTTGCATGAAATATTCAGAGTAAGCCAATCTATAGAAACAATACAGATTACTGATTGCTTAATGCTGAAAGGAAGACTAGGAGATTGAGGAGTGACTGCTATTGAATGTGAAATTTCTTTTATGGACAGTTGTGAAAATGATCAATATTGTGATGATAGTTACACACCTTTGTGAATATATCAAAAGCCTTTTAAATATACAAATCTCATTCTATGTCTGTTATTAAAAGTCAGTTAGGGCCAGGGATTTAGCTCAGTGCTTCTACTGCCTGCCTCTCAAGCCCAAGGTCCCAAGTTTGATGCCCAGTACCAAAAAAAAAAAAAGTCAGCTACATTAGCATAAAAATATATGGTTCACTCTTTTTTCATATTAAAATCTTCAGATATTGCATGAACAATCTACTTGTTATCAAAATAAAAAGATTGGGGAAATGTTATGACCTCTTGCTCTGAATCAAGCATCATAATTCAAATTAAGAAAAGAATAATTCTTCTACTCATTTATTTAATTTGAGTTTTACACTACAGGGCTATTTTATGAATCAGCATGTATGTTGTCACTCCAAATTAAAGGAGAATATCTTCTGGAAATAAAGTCAGAGTGAGATTTTGTTATCAACTTTCAATTTAGTTTTGATCACACATTGACTATAAATTTAAATATCTGAGTCGATTTACATTAACTTCTGGATTATTTCCAAGTTGGTTGAAGCTCCCACCATCAGCAACCATGGCACAGTTGCCATATGGGGCAGAGGTACAAACTTGAATTCCCTTAGCCAAAAGGCACTGCATAGCTCCAGGGCCTCTCTGCAACCTAGAGAGAAAGAAGGGAAAAGCCACCCAGACATGGCAGACTGTGACTGTTGGCAACTGGTCAGCAGACCAAAGGAATTTAAGTTAAAAAGTAAAAACTTGGTACACCCAAAGTGAATGGCAACCAGGTGATACTTGCCATTTGGGCAGAGGCACCACCCCACCTCACCCACACTTTTTTGTCTCTTCTCCCAGGGCCACCTTGCTACTTTGAGAGAAAGAAGGGAAGAGAGAAACATCCACAGAGGACTGATGGCAGCTGGTCAACAGATGGAGGGAATTTATGTTGTGAAGTAGAAAATGGATCCAGGAAAACTCTGCTCCCAGGTCCACCCAGGGCCTTGATTACAAAGGGATGGAGATACCCACTCTCCTCTGAGTCCAGATACAGGGAGGTGGGTAAAGGGGCTTGGCTGATGAAATGAAGGGAACATTACCCCCCTCCCTTGCATTGGGACAGCAGCCACATGTAAAAGGTGCCGCGGCAGATGAGAGAGCTCTGCAGACAGGATCACAGATGGGAGGCTTGGGCAAGTGACATTGAGAAGACTGCTGATTGAGGAAAGGCTCCTCAACCCCAGAAGTCAGAAAGTTGAAGTCCATGGAGAATGCTAAAACAGACACTATAGTGAAGACCCAGTGGACTACAATGGGTGGTGAGCTGGGGGATCAGCACCTGCTGCTAGAACTCTGTCTTACTGTGGTGAAAGGACAGCTTAAACCTGCAGTAGAACTGTGCAGAATTCAAACCTGCAGGAGATCAGGGAGATCAATTCTGATCTCACAGCCAGAAACCAGCTTGAATCTCAGTGGACTACAGTGGGCTCACTGATATTATCTGACTTGGATCTGTAGGCTGCTGCCCATGTTGTATACCAGTTACAGCAGGGACACACTTTGAAGGGGACCTCCCTTTTTCTGTTCTTCCTTTTTTTCTCTTCTCCTCTCTTCTTCATTTCTCTCCCTTCTTGTTCTAGTTATCATCCAATTTTTTCTTTTCTTCTTTTTCTCTTTCTCTCAATTGTTCTTATTCATGTAGGGGAGTGAATAAGGTTTCTCATTTTCCTATTACTGTTAGTTGTGTTTTTGTATTTGTTCCTTCTATCTCTTTTCCTCCTATCTTCACCAATTTCCCAAAGTTTGTATGATCTTTCTGGGGCCTCTACCCCTATTTCTATCCTCTCCCTCTCCTTTTATCTTTCTATGCCCCCACCCACACCCTTTCTAAGTATTCTACCTGAAGTGTAAAGCTGCTATATTGAATGGCTTATTTACTGTAAACATATTTCTGATTGGTCATAAATTTTCATATATAATCATGTCTAGTTCATGCAGTTAAAGGTGTCAGAATAATAGCTACCACAATTTCTTATTTTCTAGCCTGTGTTTGATGATATTGTTATTGTTATTGATGCTGATTTTATTAATTTCCCCAAGGAGATGTGCTTGTTCTATTCAAGTGTCTTTCCTGGTATACCAAGACTGAGATTGCTTAAGGGCCATTACGAACTCAAAACCCCAAGCCCAACTATACATGGAACACAGTGCAAGAAGTAGCCATTACCTAAGGGTTCTGAATAATAGCAAGGATACTTGCAATCAACATTTTACAAGCAGCAACGCAGGAATTAAACTGAAAATATCACTAACAACAACAACAAAAAGAAATGAAAAGACACCTAAACAAGACAAAATCCCAGATTTCCAGATCAACAAAGGGAAATGAGACAGAACAACCCATAACTCAACCACCGGCACTCCCTGAACTAGAGAGAAAAGAGGATCCTGAAAAACATGAAATCAGATATAATTTCTCAGATAACAACAGAGATGTTGATCATAGTGAAAGACATGATTAATATCTCTAGAGAAGACACAGATAAAAAAGTAGAGGAGCTCATGAACATGATAGGATTCATGAAGGCCCAGCATAGCAAAGAAATGGAATCCATCAAACTGATTCAAACAGATATCCAGGAGATTAAAAACTCCACTGAAGAAAAGAAAGAAAAACCACTTAAGGTATACAAACAGAATGAGCAAATATGAGGTCAGAATATCACATATACAAGATAGAATTGTGGTTAGTGACTGGAAAAAGAAAGATTTCTTAAAAATTGCAAGGGACCATGAGAAAACAAACCAGCAGCTACTAGAGGATACAAAAAATAATAACATAAGACTGATCAGAGTCAATGAAAAAGCAAGAGATTGTGCAAATAACATAAAAAACTGTTCACAGAAATAATGGCAGAAAACTTCCCAAGCAGGGGAAAAGAATCTGATATACAGATAAGTTGAGGCACATTGGACTCCAACTAGCCATGATCCAAAAAACCTTTACACCTAGAGATATAATAGTCAACATTCCAGAAGCCCAACAGAAGAAAAAAATATTAAAAGCAGTTAGAGAAATGAAACAAATCACATGCAAAGGAATGCCCATCAGAATCACAGTAGACCTCTCAACACAAACCCTCAAGTCAAGAAGAGCATGGAGTGAAGTATTTCAAGCCATAAAAGAAAACAAACACCAACCCAGATTGATGTACCCTGCAAAACTATCTTTCAAAATCAGTGGAGAAATAAAATACTTTCATGACAAAGTAAACCTGAGGAACTTCATGAATACCGAACCAGCCCTTCGAAAAATTCTAGAGTATCCTAGAAAAAGACAAAGTCATAACTCCTTGAAGTCTAAAAGAATGAAGCCATCAGACAAACCAAGAAATTAAATAGAAAGTGTGGAAAATAAGTAAAAGAGCCAATAACAAGAAAAGAAAATGACAAAGTTAAGTCAATACATTTCTGTTATAATCATTGTCAATGGCCTCAATTCACCAATCAAAATAAATAGACTGACAGAATGGATCATGAAGCAAGATCCAATAATATGCTGTATACAAGAAACACACTTAATTTAAAAAGAAATTCATAGAATGAAGTTCAAAAGATGGAAAACAAGACTCCATGTGACAGGAACCTGGAAAAAAGCAGGAGTAGCTGTCCTATTTGAAGGCAAAGTTGACTTGAAACCAAAACTAATTAAGAGAGACAAAGAAGGTCACCATATCCTTGCAAAAGGAATGATCCAAGAGAAAGAAATGACAATCATAAATACATATGCATCAAATACAAGTGCACCCAACTGTATAAAACAAATATTAATGGACATGAAAAATAAAATAAGCACTAACACAATACTGGTGAGAGACCTCAATACCTGATTGTCACAAATACACAGACCAACTACACAAAAGTTCTGCAATGAAATATTTAAACTGAAACAAACTTGTGAAGAAATGGACTTAATAGATGTATACAAAGTGTTCCACCCCACAAAACCAGAATAAGCATTCTCACCTACACATGGGTCATTCTCTAAAATAGACCACATGCTAGCTCATAGAACTTGCATAAGTAAATAGAAAGGATTTGAAGTTATTCCTTGCATATTGTCAGATCATAGTGAAATGAAAGTAGATCTTAATACCAAAAGAAATCACAAGAACTTCACAAAGATATGGAAATTGAGTTACACCCTCCTAAAAAAGCAATGGGTCACAGAGGAAACTAAAGAAGAAATTAGACTGTTTCTACAATTAAATGATAATGCCAATACAACATACCAGAATTTATGGGACACAAAGAAAGCACTCCTAAGAGGGAAATTGATAGCAATGAATGTCCATATTAGGAAAATAGAATGAGCTGAAACAAACAACCTTAATGCTGTACTTCAAGTTCCTAGAAAGAGAAGAGCAAGAAAAACTCAAAGCTTGTACAGGGGAGGAAAATTATAAAGATCAGAGCAAAAATCAATGTAATTGAGACTAAAAGAAGGATACAAAAAATCAATGAATCAAAAAGCTGGTTCTTGAAAAGAATAAATAAAATAGAAAATCCCTTCACCAGCTTTATCAAAGTCAGGAAAGAAAAGGCTCAAATCCATGCAATTAGGAATGAAAAGGGTGAAATTACAACAAATCCAGAAGAAACACTGAGGATCATCAAGCCTACTTTGAGAACCTGTAGTCCAATAAGATGGAAAACACAGAAGAAATGGGCAGATTCCTAGATAAATATGAATTAGCAAAGTTGAACCAAAAAGATACAAATATTCTAAACACCCAATTATTAATCAGTGAAATTGAAAATGTAATTAAAATCTTACCAAGAAAACCCCAGGTTCTGATGGCTTCACTGTTGAATTCTACAAGAAATTTTGGGAAGAGCTAATGCCACTATTTCTCAAACATTTTAATGAAATTGAAAGGGAAGCAGTACTCCCAAATTCATTCCTGGAAGCATTACCTTGATTTTAAAAGCAGAGAAAGGACCAATCAAAAAAGAATGACAGGCCAATCTCCCTAATGAATATAGATGCAAAAATTCTCAATAAGATACTGGCAAATAGAACACAGAAGATCATCAAGAAGATCATACAACCTGACCAAGTGGGATTTAACCCAGGAATGCAGGGATTGTTTCACATAAGAAAATCAATAATTATAATACACTATATTTACACAGTAAAAGACAAAACCCATATGATCATCTCAATAGATGCAGAAAAAGCTTTTGACAAAATCCAACACCAGTTCACGATAAAAACCTTTCAGAAAATTGGAATATGTGGTATTTATCTCAACCTGATAAAAGCCATCTATGAAAAATCAACACCCACCATCATACTGAATGGTCCAAAACTGAAATCCTTCACACTAAACTCAGGAACAAGACAAGGATGTCCACTATCACCACTCCTGTTCAATATGGTTCTGGAAACATTAGCCCCAGCACTTAGACATGAGAAAGAAATAAAAGGAATAAAGTTAGGAAAGGAAGAAGTTAAACTGTCATTATTTGCAGATGACATGATGCTCTATATAGAAAACCACAAAACCTCCACCAAAAGACTTCTAAACTTAATAACCAAATTCAGGAGAGTAACTATCAACACTCAAAAATCAATAGCCTTCTTGTACAGGAATAACAGACTCACTGAGAGAGAAATTGTGGAAATAATTATTTTCACAGTACCATCCAAAAAATAAATTACCTAGAAATTAATCTAATGAAGGTAGTAAAAGAACTCTACTGTGAAAACTACAGCACTTTGGAAAAAGAGATTAAAGAGGATATCAGAAAATGGAAAGACATCCCTTGTTCCTGGGTAAGAGAAACCTATATAGTGAAAATAGCATACTTCCAAAACTGTTGTACAGATTCAATGCAATTTTGATCAACAGCATATATCTCACAGAACTCAAGCAAATAATCCAAAAATTCATTTGACACTAGAAGAGACCTAGAATTACAAAAGTAATTCTAGGCAAGAAAGACAAGGCAGGGATATCACAACCCCCAGCTTCAAACTAGACTACAAAGCTACTATGATAAAAACAGCATAGTACTGGAAAAGAAACAGACCTGAGGATCAATGGAACAGGTTAGAAGACCCCAAAATAACTCCAGATATACTCAGCCACCTCATCTTTGACAAAGGAGCCAAATTCCCTCACTGGAAGAAAGACAGCCTCTTTAATTTGTAGTGCTGGAAAAATTTGGTTTCAACTTGCTAATGCTTAAAACTAGACCTATATCTCTCATCATGCACTAAACTAATAAAGATCTAAATACTAAAACAGAAACACTAAATCTGCTGGAAGATAAGTTAGGAACAACTCTTGAAGACATTGGAATAGGAAAAGATTTTATGTACAAAACCTCAATAGCACAATAGCACAGGAACTTGCACAAACAATCAGCAACTGAGATATTATCCTATTAAAAAGCTTCTGCACAGCAAGAGTAACCACCAACAGAGTGAACAGACAGCACACAATGTGGGAAAAATTTTTTACCTGCTGTTCCTCAGACAAAGGTCTACTATCTAGAATACACAAAGACCTTAAAAAAATTAGGCCTCCCAAATTTAAAGATCCAATCCAAACATGGGCATCTGAAATGAACAGACATTTCTCAGACCAAGAAATAGAATCATCAAATAAACAAATGAAAATATATTTAACATCACTGGTCACATGAGAGATGTAGATGAAAACAACTTTGAGATTCCACCTCACCCCAGAATGAATGTCTGCTATCAAGTTATTAACCAATAACAAATGTTGGTGTGGCTTTGGGGAAGAAGGAATCCTTCTCCACTGTTGGTGGGAATGTAGACTGGTGCAACCACTATGGAAATCAGTGTGGAGTTTCCTCAAAAAACTAGATTGAGAAGTCTCATTAGACTCAGCTGGGTGTCTTCCCAAAATAATTTAAAATATCATACCTCAGTGATATACCCATGTTTATAGTGACACAGTTTGTAATAGTTAAATCTTGGAAACAGCCCAAATGCCCATCAACTGGTGACTGTATAAAACATATGAGTTTTTTCATAAAATAGAGTACTACTCAGCCATAAAGATTGATAAACTTGAGACATTTATAGCTAAATGGATACATATTGAGGCCATATTCTTAAGAGAAATAAATAGAACACATATTTGTAAATACTGAATTGTTTCTCTGGTGTGAGAAACTGAAAATATAAATGAAGACCTAAAGGTATAATAGATAATGTGAAATTGAAAGAAAATGTTCAAAGGGGAAAGGAAAATACGGAAGGGGTGGGAGAAAGGAAAGTAGGGAAAGGAAAAATGAGAAAAGAAGGAAAAAACCTATCTTATCAGATATGAACATTAAGAGGAAAACGCAAAGGAGAAAGGCAGATAGACAAAAATATGTTTTCCCCCAGAAACCTCCGAGGGACAATTTTACCCTAGACCTTGATGACTGGGGTTACTTAGTCATCTTGTATTATATGGGAAGTTAAATACTATCAGTAACTAGCATATAGCATATGGAAATTAATTTTACACCCAGGGTTCTTCTTAATCAGTTTATGTTCTTGTCCATGCCTTGTGTCCCTCTCTGTGAAGAATATATTTTAGCAAATTTCCACCAGATTAAGTTTCCTAAATCATTAAAAATTTGGTGCATAGTAAGTCCTCCACAACCAACCATCCCTGGCTTCCATAGAGGAATTAGCCCTGCCTCTGATTGCACATACATATATGCTTATAAAATCATAACACTCCACAAAATACTCTCTTTAAATACTTCACTCTTTTCCTTGTTTTTGTTTCTATCACCATAATATATGACTTGTGATTGAAACTGAATGAATACCTAAGAAAGAAGAGAATGAAGAGTGAACATACCTTCCCATCAAGTCCCTTTGCTGACATCATTTTGATCCATAACTGAAAAGAATATTTCATTTGTTTCAGTTTGACCTGTTGAACTGAGGCTCCAAGGATAGTTTCAAGGTGAATCACAACCTTACAAAAGAAGAATATAAAAAATATACAAATTTGATGAGAAAAAGATACAACTGGTGAGTGATGTCAGCAAGATAGTAGGCTAGAGAGTTGCAAGCCTTTGTTCCATTATAAGAACAACAAAATAACAAAGTGTAGATGCAAGTAGCTTTGTAAAAACTCTATAATAATTTAAGACCCAATAGTAACCAGATAAATGATTATAAAATAAAACATATTCTCAAAAGTTAGGTGATTTTATAGCATTTTTGTTCAGTCATACTTTTCTCCTTGCTGTGACAAAATATCTGGCATCTACAAGTAAAAGGAGGAAAGATTTATCTCATCTGACAGTTGTAGAGGTTTTTATCTATAGTTCAATAGTTCCAAGGCAGGGTGGCATGGCAGAAGGGCATTGCAGAGGTAAAATAATCCATGGCAAAGTAGCAAGTAGCACCTTCCTTCTTTCTGTACCTTTATATTGCATCCAGGCAACAAGCCTATTGATTGGTGCCACCCACATCCAGAGTGGGGCTTCCCATTGTCCACTTCCAGAACTATAACCAATTAAGGTACTAATCTAAAAGCCCTGAAATTCAAGAATTACACTTTTAATCCACATTCACACACCCTAAATCTAGCCACCTCTGAAAAGCCTCACCTATGACTGTATGAGGATTTGGGGAAGCATCTATACACATAACATTCCACCCTTGTATTCCTAAGAACTCATATACATCCCTTTATGCAAAAGACATTTAGCCCATCTCCAAGAATCGCAAAAGTCCTAACAGTTTCAGCATTGCTGAAAAGTACAAGTCCAAAATCTTCTCTGAGAATTAAGACAAACTCTTAGTTGTGAGCCCTTCTACAAATGAAAATAATATTAAACACTTCCAACATACAATGGCACAAGATAATCATTTCCAATCAAAAAGGTACAAATAGGTGAACAGAAAAAATGGAATCTAAGCAAGTACAAAATCCAGCAGGGCAAGCATTAAGTTTTGTAGTTATGTCCAGTATTCCAGGTAATCTGTGGCAATATGTGAACTTCAGTGGGCTTCATTGGTCTGCCACTGCAGCACTGCTGTTGGTTGTAGCCTTTATGGCTTCTTTCTTGGAACAACTTTGCTCACACCTTGCAGCTTTCCTAGATGATTCACACTCTCGGCTTCTCCAAATTCCAAGTCTCCACTGCACCTTTGGCTTCCCACTCACATGTTCACACCCTGCTATCTCAAGGGCACACTGCCTGGTCACCAAGGGCTTCTTCTGAATTCTGGGTGGAAGTCTTCCTGACACTAAAACTATTGCATTCTGCATGCACGTAAAACCCGCACCACATGGATGAAGCCAAGGTCTGCTGTCATCTGGAGCAGTAGCCAGGCTTCCTTCTCTCTTGGCTGTAAGGGTCAAGTACTTATGAACCAAATCCCAAAGAACAACTTGCACAGGTCACTACCATTCTAGAACATGGAGCTCTGTACCTCTCTTCTCAAAGCAAAGTCATTCACCATTGCAATTTTGAGGCTGGAAAAGGCGGAGTATTGCTGTTTCTTTTGATGTCTTCAAGTCATTCTTTATATTGTCTGCTGCCTTTTCAGCAACCAAATTTTCCTCAGCTAAGTCTTTAGAAGACACAACTTCACCACAGCTTCCTTTCTGGCCAAACTCAAAAACATTTTAAATCATTCTTCTGGGCATGCCATTGCCACAACATTAGAATGCCTTGAAATTTCTTCCACAGTTTATTCCACTGTCCATAATCTCAAGCTCAAACAAAGTCTCTGGACAGGAGCAAAATGTGACCACATTTCTACCAAAGCATAATACACACAGTATGGAGTCCAAAGTCCAATGGAGTTTTTCTTCCCAATTGAAACTTCCTGAGCCTAGTCTTTACTAGCAGCATTTCTATCAGCATTCTGGTCTTCTGAGCTCTGACCAGAATCTCCCATCAAGTTCAGCATACAGTACTCCAAGGCTGCTTCTTCAACCAATATCATCAATCATTTCTAAATTATTCCTGAAAGCCAATTCCAAAGGCTTCTGAACCACATGATCAGTTGCATCACAGCCATGGCCACACTGTCAGTACCAAAATTGGTCTTAGTTAATTTATTCTTTGCTGGGACAAAATACCCAACACCCACAATTTAAAGGAGGAAAGGTTTATTTCAATTCACATTTTGTGGTGGTTTCAGTCTATAGCCTGCTGGTCCTAAGGCAGTGTGGCATGATAGAAAGGCACCACAGGAGAAATAGTCTGTGGCAAATCAGGCAGGAGGGAGTGAAGCAGCAAGTAGCATCCTGGCTTCTTTCTATCCCTTTATAATCCATGAAGGCAAGAATCCCATTTATTGGTGCCAGACAGACCCATGGTGGAGCTTCCTATTATCTATGCCCAGAATGTTGATAAACCGATTAGTGGACTAACCCACATACCCTTAATCCCAGTATCACATTTTTAATTCATGTTCACACACCTTAGGTCCAGCTGCCTCTGAAAAGCCCTACCTATGACTGCATCAGGATTTGGGTGTCATCTAAATATAAGCCATGACAATCATCCTACTCTTTCCTTTTCTGTAGCACAGAGGAAAATGCTGAACATAAAGCAGGCCAGTTGTTGGTTTATTTCTTTTTGAATAAAAACAAAGCAGCAGAACTTGCTTTAAAAATTTCCATTTTTGATGAAGGTAGCAAAAGAGATTGGCTTCCATCTTATCTGACTTGGAGTACAGATTGGAAACATGACACAATTTAAATATTAAGATTTTAATTTTTTTATTTATATCAGTAGATGTTTATAGTACACAATGATTATATTCTTGTGAGGAGCTGGTAAATGTGTATAACACATTTTACTTCTTTTTATTCCCATTCCCATCCCCTTCTTCCCCTTTCTCTCCATCTTTTTGTTGGCTTCACATTTGTAAAAGATCTATCACCCTGTTCACTATTATCTATCTTTTATTTTGCTCTTTATACATTGAGTTTCTCATATAAGAGAAACTACGCAACATGTAAGCTTCTGTGTCTGATTTATTTTACTTAATATTATGGTGTCAATGTGCAATTTCCTACAGATGAATCAAATATCTCCTGCCTTATATCACAGTAGTATCAGTAGTCTATTGTGTATTAATACTATATTTTATTTATCCTTTTATCTGTCGTTGGGTATATGTAGGTCACTTCAGATTTCTCTAGTATGAGTCATGCTACTATAAACATGGGTGTGCATACATCACTGTACTTGTTGTCTTTAACTCTTTGAAGAATATACCTGTAGATGAATAACTGGGTAAAATGAAATTTTTAGTTTTAGGTTTTTTTAGCCAACGTCATATGATTTCCATTGTAATTGTACTGCAGATAGCTAAATTAGTTAAAAATTATAAGGCAGTTAGACAAGGCTGGGCCCTCAACAACTGAAGCACATTAACTGAAGTTTAATATTATAAAAAGAGAGAAACTACTACTTCTACCTACTTCCCCTGGGGATGAATAGCAGTGATTGATATTATAAATAGATGTTAATCACCTTAATTGGGGACAAAAACATCCCTAGCTAGCCAATTCCTTCTGGAAAATCCATGTATGCTTTCTAAGTGACTAGCTTCCCCATTTAATGTCCATTTAATCAACATTACCTGGGTGACTATACTTGTAATCTTATTGGCTGATTATGGTTTTGTCCCACCTTGTGCCCACCTTCTGATTTTTTGGAAAATTTCCACTGGACCTTATAGTTTTGTCCCACTTTGTACCCACCTCACCTTGTGGGTTTACCCCATAAAACACCTTTCAGTAGTGGAGTGGGTGGATAATCCACTTTCTGGTCCCACTTCTGTCTCTCTTAGAAGCTATCTTTCAATAAATTCTTCCTACTCTTAACCTCTGTTGTTCCTAGAATTCATTCTTCAATTTCAGAGAACACAAAGTTGCATTTCAGATATCTAATAGGTTGGAAATTATAATATTTTCCTTATTTGAATTACTTGGTACCCTATATCAGTTGTAATATTTTTTCCCTCCAACAATAGGAAAGGTTATCTTTTCTCACAGCCTCAACAACATTTGTTATTTGATTTCTTGATGACAGCCATTCTTTTTGGAATAAGAAGGAATACTAGTGTTGTTTTAATTAGCATTTTTCTAATGGCCAGAGATTGTTGCACATTTTTTCATGTATTTATTGGTCATTTGTACTTCTGAGAATTGCCTATTCATTTCTATTACCCATTTCTGATTAAGTCTTTTATTTTGGGAGGGTCTAATTCTTCAAGGTTTTAAAAATATGTATTCTAAATATGTTCTTCTGTCCCAAGTGTAGCTAGCAAAAATTTTTCCCATTTTTAAGGTTGTCTTTTCATTTTATTGGTCATTTATTTTGTTTCATAGAGGTTATTTAATTTAATATGATGCCATTTGTTGATTCTTGTTGCTATTTCCTGTGTAATTGTGGTTCAGTTCAGAAAGTCCTAGCCTATGCCTGTCTTCAAGAGTTTCACCTATTTAATTTCAAACAGATTGCTTCAGTTTCAATATGTATATTTTTAATACAGTTTGATTTTACATGGTGAGAGGTACAGGTCTAGATTCAATCTTCTACATGAAGATAATTTTCTTAGCACCACATTTTAAAAAGATCTATCTTTCCCCACTGTATGTTGTTGGGGTTCTTGTCAAAATAGCTGAATGTGTTGAGATTTGCTTCTGTATCTTTTATTCTATTCCATTTATATGTGTGTGTTTGCCGTAACATGCTATTTTATCACTGGATCTTATTAAGATAACTTTAAATCTAGGAAATGATGCCTCCTGCTTTACTATTCTTGCCAAAGATTGTTTTGATCTTCTGAGTCTCTTCTAGTTTCTTATGCATTTTAGGATTATTGTGATTAGCTCTGTGAAAAATACTACTGGATTGTTCACTGTGATGGTATTAAATCTATATATCAATTTTGGATGGATGATCATTGGTTATGCCTAATCAGAAATGAGGGATGCCTTTTCATTCTGAGATACTATTTTTTCTCCTTTTCCAGAGTGCTATAGTTTTCATTTTATAGGTCTTTTACTTCCTTGGTTGCAAAAATAAAAACATTCAAGCTTTTCTGAATATTATTATTTTTCTAATTTCTTTTTCAGTGTGTTCATTATTGGTGTATGGAAATGTCAGTGACTTTTGTGGTTTGATTTTTCATCCTGTTATTTCACTGAGTCTGCTTTATAGTTTTATGAGTCTTTTGGTGAAATTTGTGGGTATTCTTTGTAAAAATGACATGGTCTGTGATTAGTGTAATTTGACTTCTTTCTTTCCTATGTATTTATATTTTATTTCATTCTTTTGTTAAAATGTTGAGCTTGTCATAAATGGCTTTTACAAGATTGACATAAGGTTCTTTTATACCTATTTTTTCAGGAATTGAATTATGAATGGATGTAAGATTTGTCAAAATATTTTTCTGCATCTATTAAGATTATCATGATTGGCACGCCCTACCAAGGTCCTGAGTCAAACAGAACATGCCGAATCAGCCCACTGCAGACAGGCAGCCATCTGGTTCCACACTCCAAAGACACAGAGGACACCAGACCACCAGACCAAGGTACTGAGTCCTGCTGTTCCCGGCCCAGAGGTAGGGGCTTCTGAGCCATGGCCCCACTGCTCCTGGTCCAGAGGAAGGGGCTTCCCAGTTACCAACACTGCTGCTGCTCCCAGCCCAGAGGAAAGGGCTTTTGGGCCACCTTCTGTCCCACTGCTCATGGCCCAGAGGGAGGGGCTTCTGAGCTGCCATCCCACTGCTCCTGGTCCAGAGTAATGGGCTTCCCAGCCACCATCCCTCCCACTGTTCCCAGGCTACAGGAAAGGGCTTTTGGGTCACCATCCTTACTGCTGCTCCCCGACGCTGTCCCACCTCTCCCAGCTCAGAGGAAGTAATCCGTGCAGGTGCTAACAGTCCCCTGCCCCAGTCGAAATGAAAAAACACATAAAGAAGTCTCAAAACCAGACTTCCAGATCACCTACAGAAACCCCAAAGGGAAATGAGATGGAAC
>NW_004624910.1:2247019-2284080 GCF_000247695.1 Heterocephalus glaber
TGTATGTATCTATCAGGATAGTGAACAATATAATTTGTGTAATGCCAGATACTCAGAAACATTACTTTTGCTGTTTTACCCTATTACAACAACTGTGGAACATAGTCTTGCAGTTTCTCACCATGCAAAGTGTCATCTTGTCCTCTTTGTTATCACCTAATAGTATAGAAAACTTATACCTATTAAGAAGTTGCATATAAATATTTATAGTACCACATAAAACACACTAATGAAAGATAATGATAATGAGAATTTGTGTTCAAATAAATAGTACTCATGAACTCTGTACTGTCTTCCCAATTGTTTTGGTAAATGAGTGTTTGAAAAAGAGTTTACAACTAAAAATGTAATCTAGTAACATACAAGGCCTTGGTCTACTTTTATACAAAACAGATAAAAATATTATGTATTATTGTAAAATAAAGGATAAAAGATATAAACCATAAAATGTCCTCAACAAACTTTAATGTCCTAACTTCATTTTACTTCAGCCTTAGAAATAGGTAAGAATATCAGTTAGTACTTCAAAAGAGCTCTTTTTATTTAACCTGGAAGTGATAAAACTTCAAATATCTCTATAAAGTAGTTGCGATAATGGAAATAGTTAAATACATTATATGGCTAATAAAACTATTTACCTTAGGGAAATGGTTAAAGTAATTTTGCAGTTTTGAAATTTTAAAATACTAAATCATTGAAAAAATTTGACTCATATCAAAACTAACATTTCTTCTTGGTTGTTTATCCTGTTAGGACAAGATTAACATCATTTTCTCAACTTACATTAAGAAAAATTAACAATTTGATTTTAGTTTCTATGAAATATAACCTTCCTGTCCTAAAAATTGTATTTTTCTGCCAATATATTAGGTAAGTATGGCACACATACTTACCCTAACTAACTATAAATTCTATTAAACTCATTCTATTTAAAATTACCTTTTTCTGGGCCTGAATGAGATCTTGTTCTACTTTGGACATTAATAATGACCCTCCATCATGTTCCATCCAGTAAAATTTCAAGTGCTTTAAATGTACTTTTGCATCCAGTCTTAATCTGTGGAGAATTTTTAAGAAAATAATAGCAATAAGCTGTTTTTATATGTTGACTAGTTCAATCTTAACAATTATTTTTCAATAATAATGGAGTTTGCCCCCCACAGAAATACATTCCTGAAACAGTGATACTCCTTTAGATTTCAGATTTGCACTTAAGAATATAATTCTGTTTGCAGGTGAGAAAAGAGTTTGGAATGGGTCAAAATTAAGGATGAAAAAAATTAGAGATGGAGTGAAAAATCGAAAGGCTACAATATGAGTCCAGATGAGAAATACATGTGCCTACACTGCAACTGTAACCCCAATGATGGAAAGAAATATAAAGATGCAAAAATAGGATGTAGGAATGACAGGCAGAGAATCTGACCTTAGCATCTGGGTTGATTGTGGTGCAATCATTGAAATTTGCTAAGAGTATAGATAGCTAATTGGGTTTTTAAGGCTTAGAAGAATTAGAACAATTGAGATATGTTGAATTTTAAGTATCTGAGATAACTACTATGTCAGTAAATACACAGTCCCCCAGATTAGATGAGAAAAGTGAACTGAAGAGGCACAATTTGAACTTATCTGTGTATAGTAAAAATGGCATATGTAGGAGTCATCCTGGGAAGTGAGTAGACAGAAAGAAGCCAGAAAACTAGAATATATAAGAAATGAGTAGAAGAGACAATGAGGGAGGAGAAAAAAATAAAACAATGAACATAGAAGCCATACTAGAAAAGTGTAAGTCACAAAAGCCAAGTATAAAATTATTTCAAAATGAAGGGAGCAGTCAATTGTGTGGCCAGTTATAATTACATTGCACATGATAAGTATTCAGTTGTCATATATTTTCCATATTTCCCTGAAAATAAGACCAGGTTTGCCAGTAATTTTGCTCAGTGGCACCACACCTGCCTCTCAAGTGCAAAGTCCTGAGTTTGATCCCTGGTACCCCCCCCAAAAAAAGAAAAGAAGACCAGGTTTTATACTAACCTTCACTCCAAAAGTTGCAAAAGGGTGTATTTTCAGGGACTTTCTGTTTTTCATGTACAACAATCTACATTTATTCATTTGTTCATATATAAATACTACATTTATTCATGTACAATAATCATGTACATTTCTTTTAAATATAATTGTATAATCTTCCAGAACATCATTATAACTCTCCAAAATCCAGCCTGAATTTCTTGGAATTCTATTTCCTGTAGAACCACTGGCCCTAGTGTCTTAAGACCATCAGTAGAGCTTTCCTTTAATGAGCATGTCTCTTCCATGGAGCCTGCTCCTAGTGCATTGCAACGCATCTGTCAGTGATTTTATCCCATGAATTCTTCACCCAAGTTGGGACATCTTGCAAGTAAGGCTTCACAATGTTTCCATTAAATCAATTGTAAATTGAAGACTTATGAGACAAGAATGGCAAAAAAAATGATGACAGTTAAAGATGGTCCACACAAAAGTAGGAAAAAATTGCAGGCACCAAAATTCAGAAATCGTTCATTTATTTTATATGAGTGAATTAAGTATGTCTATTATTACAACACATGATGTATTAAATTATGAAGGTTAATATTAGACACAACCACATCTGTTCATTATCAAGTGTGCAGATTATTTGTGCATTGTGTCTATACTCTGATTGGACATGTGGTAATAAGTCCCAAGTTTACTTGTTTACATAGGCATTTACCTCTCATACAACGGCATCTGCTTGAGTATTTATAAATACTTAATTATAATTGATATCATCATTTAAGTATTATTGTCAATAATATTTATATGTTACATTATTATTTTATAATTCAGTATGTCTATCTTGTGTGGCAACTGGCATACTAAATGTGTCCCTTTGGCTGATGATCTTAAATGGGGCTTATTTTTGTATTAGACCTTATAGTACAAGCATTCTGAAAATCATGCTAGAGTTTGTTTTCCTGTTAGGTCTTATTTTCAGGGAAATACAATAATAATCTGTGACACTTTTTGGCCTCCTGGCCAAATTTTTCTTAATTTTTATGCTCATTAAATATGTATTTTTACTTTTCCCTTGTATTTCCCACCCCACCACACACTGATTTTCATTGCTGACACCTTTCTTTCCAAAGTCAGATTTTTCTTTTAGCTACTGTATTTCTATGAAATCTTCATAATTCAATAAGATGTGTGTTGTAACAGAAGCAGTTAATGCACTCATGTAAAATAAAGAAAAGTTTTCTGAATTTTGGTGCCTGCAATTTTTCATTGTTTTTGTATGGACTATCATTCTTAACTGTCATCATTTTTGTTGCCACTTCTGACTCATTTTTGTTGCCACTTCTGTCTAAAAAGTCTTCAATTTGCACTTGATTTAATAGAAACATTGTGAAGCCTTGCCTGTAAGAGGTCCTGACTTGGGTGAACAATTCATGGGATAAAATCACCAACAGGTGTGTTTCCAGTGTGCTACAATCTGGCTATGTGGACAAGAAGTGTTCATTTAAGGAGAGCTTTACTGAAGAACTTGAGACACTGGGGCCAATGATTCTGTAGGAAATGGAGTTGCAAGAAATTCAGGTTGGATTTTTGGGAGTTACAACTGTTCTAGAGATGATATGATGGTATTTGAGAAAATGTAGATTTTTGTACATGAATAAATGAGTAAATGTGGATTGTTTTACATGAAAAGTACATTGTTGTACATGAAAACTAAGACAGTCCATGAAAATACGCCCTTTTATATTTTTTAGACCAAAAATCAATATAAGATCTAGTCATATTTTTTGGGAAATGTAGCTGAAGAAGAATATGAGGCTGAGAAAAAAAAGATTTGTCTATTTCCAATATATATGTATACTTTAATAGTATATTGCCTTCTTTGTATCCATATACATATGTAAGTGTTTGTGTGTGTTTGAGAGAGGTTGAAATCATAATAAGGTGAGATACATACAGAAACAAAGCTCTGAAACAGTAAGAGGACATGAGATCTACATCATAGGTAAAAGTATTTATAAACTAAGGCAAAAAAAAGATATTGTCACTAAGAGAAGATAAAAAGGATGGAGACAAAAAATCTGATGGAGACCTAGGGAAATTTAATGGTAAGACTCTTAAATATATACTCTATACAGATTGTTTCCTTTCTGAGGTAAGATATGGTACTATTTAATTGCATGTAAAGAGGATGATAAGATCACAGTTTTTCTGGAAATACATCTGCTCTTAAGCCACTGCTCTAGAGAATCTGATTAAAGTTTTCCAGAGCAACAGATTTCTATGCAGAATTAATGCCTCAGATGAGACTGGAAAATATGTGTGTTGTTTCAGATGACAGAACCTGAAAAGTTCAATTTAATGGGAGATGAGTCATTAAACTTAAACTGTCAAATGAGGAAAAGATTCACTGTTTCCACTATGAAGTAAGGCCTTATTTTGTTTTTATTTTGTCACTAAAATATTTTACACAGTATATTGACCATTTGGGATGCACTTATATAAAGGTTCTTATTTTTTAAATCTAATAATTATTGCTTGCATTCTAGAAACTTACCTCTATGTTACCAATAAAAATGCAAGAGTAAGTGTCAGGACATAAGACAGAGGAAATAAAGAGGTGAACATACTTTCTGATCCCAGGTCCTGCCATGACCTTCAGCATGGGGATCAGGTCTTCTGCATAGCGACACATTGGACCAGTACACAGGAACCGCTCCTGGGCTTCCCCAGCCTTAGGGAACTGACCCTTGTTGGGAACCACACCTGAAATTTAAATAACTAAGTTAGTTGTTCAAAATAAGAAATGATCTCTGCATGTTCCCCATAATATTTCTTAATCTAAAATGAAGTCTTCTGATTGTAATGGTTTTGAGCCTAGTTATTTCTTTTTATTGATTAAATATTATTTTTAAGATACACAAAAACAACAATTATGCTTTTTGATGAAATACAATATGGTGTCTTGACACATGTATATATTGTGTGATGTTTAAATAATATTAAACATATCTGTCTTCCCTAGTAACTATCATATCTTATAATTAAAATATTCAATTTTCTTTCAGCTTTTGAAATTTACATACCAGAAATTCTTGCATCTATCTAACTGTAACTTAATAGTTACTGATACAGGGGCTGGAGATTTAGCTCAGTGGTTCTGGTGCCTGCCTCACAAAGGCAAGGTCCCAAGTTCAATCCCCAGCACCAAAAAAAAAAAAGTTACTGATATGCACTATCTTCCCCGCCCATACCTTTCTTAGCTTCTGGTAACCACCAACTTCTATAATATCAGCATTCTTAGATACTGCAAATAAAAGAGATTATGTGGTACTTATATATTTTCCTGGCTTATTTCACTTAATATTAAAATGACTACTTCTATGATTGTTGTTACAAACAAGAGGATTTTTTTCTTTTTATGTCAGAATAGTATTGCACCGAGTATTTTACCTATTTATCTGGTGGTGGATACCTACCTAGGTTATTTCTGTGCTTTGACTATCATGAATAGTGGTGCAATACATGAAGGAGTATTTCTCTTCCACAGAATGATTTTATTTCTTTTGGATATATATTCAGCAGTGGGACTGATGGATCATACAGTTTTCTTTTTTCAACTTTGGCATATTATTTTCCATAGTTGCTATATTTATTTGAATTCCTACAGCAGAGTGGAAAAGTCTCTGTTCTCAAAATTCTTGCTAGCATTATCCTTTTGTTTTTCAGGTAGTTTTATTTCTGAAACTGAGTTGATTTTTGTAAGTGGTTATAGATAGGCATTTATATTTAATGTTGCGCACATGAACATCCACTTTTCTCAGAATAATTTATGACAAAATTCGCATTTCTTCAATGCATGTCCTAGGAATTTATGTTACAAAAATGTTACTTGTAAATATGTAGGTTTACTTCTAGGCTCTTTTTTTCTACTCCAGTGACCTATGTGTCTGTTTTTATGACAGCACAATGTTGCTTTGATTACTGGACCTTTGTAGTATATTTTGCAATCAAGTAATATAATTTCTCCTGTTTCGTTATTTTACTAAAAGGATTTTGGCTATATAAAATTTTATGCACCCATACAGATTTTAGAACTGTTTTGAATAGTGCAATTTGTATCTTGATGACATTTGTATTGATTGAGTCCATAGGTTTCTACGGGTAGCATGTACATTTTAGCAATATTGATTCTCCTAATCTTTTAATATGAGATTGATTCTCATTTCTTTGTACTATTTTGAATGATATCATCAGTGAATTATAATTTTCACTGTAGGAGTTAAGATTATTTTTTCTAATTCTGTGAACAATATTGTTGCTATTTTAATACTTAATAGGGATGGCATTAAATCTATATATATTTTTTTGGTAATATGGTCATTTTTAATAATATTCATTCTGCCTACGCCCAAACAGGGATGGCTTGCCAATTAATTTTTAAGGTCCTCTTTAATTCTTTTTTAAAATTCTGTAGTTTTCATTATAGAGTCCTTTTGCTTCCTTGATTAGACTGATTCCTAGATTTTTTAATTATTTATTTTTAATTATTTTAATTATTTGGAGTTAATGTGAATGGGATTGTTTTAATAATTTCTTTCTCAGTGGGTTCATTTTCAGAGTACAAGAATATTATTGATTTTTGTGTTGATTTTATATCCTGAAACTTTTATATCCTGATTTTTCAGTCAAATCTAAGAGTCTTCTGGTAGATTTTTTTCAAGTTTCTATTTAAAGGATCATATAACCTGCATATAAGCATTGTTTGACTTCTTCCTTTCCTATTAAAATAACATTTATTTCTTTCTCTTGCCTGATTTGTCTGGCTAAAGGTTTCAGTATTATATTAAACAGAAGTGGTGAGTGTAGATATCTTTGGCTCATTTGGATTTTTGAGGAAATGCATTCAGTTTTGCCCCATTCAGCATGAAGTTAGCTACAAATTTGCCATGTATAGCTTTTATTGTTTTGAGATAATGTCCTTCTATATATATTTGGATCAGAGTGTTTTTTCTATCATGTCAAAGGCCTTTTTTGAACCTACTGATAAGATAATGTGATTTTTATCATTGATTCTAGTTGTGCACTGTATTACATTTATTGATTTACACATGTTGAATCATCTTTGCTTCCCAGGAATGAAGAAATTTTGTTCATGGTGTATAATAGTTTTAATGAGTTGTCAAATTCTGTATGCAAGGGTTTTATTGAAGGTTAAGCACCTGTTTTTATTTTATAGTTGAGTCCTTATCCACTTTTGGCATCAGGGTAAAGCTGGCTTAACAGAATGAGTTTTGAAGCATTCCTTTCCTTTTAATTGCATGAAAAAATTTGAAGAGTATTGCCATTAACTCTTTTTTAAAGCTCTGGTAAGTTCAATGGAAATTCCATTGGGTCTTTAGCTTTTCTTGCTTGTTAAAGTTTTTATTGTTGTCTCCTTTTAATTGCTTGTAATTTGTCTCTTCAGGATTTTTATATATTCATGGTTCAGTTTTCATAAATAATATGACTATAGTAATTTATCCATTTATTCCAGATTGTCTGATTTACAGGGGAAAATATTTTAAAACTGTTTCTATAGCAAGATCTCAAGCAAGTTTTTGGTAAAATGACCTGGACTCCAGGCTGGTCCAGGAAATATAAAAGAGGGATGATCACCATTAAATGTTTGCTATTATATCTCTTTAAAGTAGCCCATTCCTGGGCAACCCACTTTCTGGTCCCCCTTCTGTCTCTCCTAGGCAGAAGCTTTCTTTCTTCCAATACATTTTTCCTACCCTTAACCTCCATTGTTACTAGAATTCATTCTTTGATTTTTAGAGAACACAAACTCAGGTTTCAGATATCTAGTATGTTTGGGAGTTACATGTCTTAGCCCTGTATCATTTTGGAGATCTTCCACCATGATTAAAGGTCAGAGGTAAGAATTTTCTTACATAGGTTCTAACTTTAGTCTTTTTACTTCATAGATTGTTACTTTTCATTTCATAGGCTCTGGCTATTTGTTTCATAGATTCTGGCCTTTGTTTCATCTTTTATTTCAAAAGTGTCTTAATTTTAAGTTGTGTGTTTTAAATGTTTGCAAATTTCTTGTTTTTCTTATGCATTGTCTTCTGCTAAAATTATGTTTTATTCTTGCTTTGCATGTGTTGCGTTTGGACTTAGTTGCTTAAAAATGTTGTAAAATGGGTCACTTATGAAATTATCTCAGATAAAGACAGTTCAGGCTTTTATCTTCCCTTTATAGAATCCAAAACAGTGGTTGCTCTTCCAGCTAGTAATTGCCTTTAGGGAAGCTGCTACTCTCAAAGCAGAGGACAGGTTTCTCCCATTGCCCTCTGGTGAATCCCCACTCCCCTTGACATCAATGGAGGGTGGAATGTTGACCAGATAGGCGATTGGGTTCCTTTCGGAGACAGACCTCTGATTGCATGGAACTAGCAGAAATTGAGGTGACAAGTGAGCTTTCATGGCCAGGGTTACTCTCTGGCTGATACAGAAAGGTCCCTCAGAAGAAACTAGCTCCCAGCAGCCAGTCCAGGTAATCAGCAGAAAATCTCCACATCCTGTCTCTATCTGGACTCCTCAATGAGGTGAAAGGGGAACTCTGTCAGTGATCATCAGATATGCTCTGTCTCAGAGTGATCTGAAATGATGCTGTCAGACCCCTTTCTTAAGCCTCTGTAAAGAGCTGAGGTCAGGTTTGGACTGCTTTCTCTACTACTAATAAGACAGACCTCTAGGAAAATGTTTTAAAAAATGAATCTTTGATAGATGAAAAGATACCTGAACCTTTTCTCCCCCCTCCACATGGTCTTCATCATTTATGTGTTTAGGGGAAAAATACCTTTGCTGACAGGTTGTTGACTTTGGAACTTTGATTGTGGACTTATAGAGTTCTATATGGTGATTTTTTTGGATTTTTGACCAGCTTGAGCTTTAGTTAGACTTTTTCTTTCTGCTAGTGAGTTAGAAACTCCCCTTAAACTTTTCTCCAACTTTTTGGGAGTTCATTTGAGAATCCCTTGTAGTCAGACCACTCCTCCTTCCAGAAAGTCAAACTAAGGCAACACAAAACAACTGCTTTGTCTTACACTAGGAAAAATAGCAATCAGTAACTTGCATTTGTGTTTTTACATACTAACTAAAATATGGGACTATTTTAGCCAATCTTTGTCTCCATTCATGCTTGTGTAGAAAGTTGATAAGAGTGCCTTTACTATGCAGATTGTGACTGCTAGGAGGACCTATGAGTTTCAAATACTTATTGAATTTAAAATGGACCTTAAAGGAATAGCTTATCTTGCTGCTAAGAAAAGTTGCCTAAATGACTGGATAGACAACAGAAATGTCTCAGAACTTTCTCTACCCTAGGGCCCAGGGAAGAATCTCTGACTTACCATCTCTGGAAGTGATCTCTTTTGTAGGAAAGGTGTCTTAATTTGACTGTTGACCTATTTTCTTCTCTCTCTTTCGAGAAACTAAAAAGCACTGGTTTAAATCTCTTGGTTTGCTAACAATACTTCCTTCTCTAAACATGATTGTTATGGCTAACATCAGTTATAACTTGTGCTTTGAGAGTAGCTACCGGAGTAAGGATATGAGTTCCCCGAGGATGATAAGATAGCTCCCTGGTAAAGGGTAGATAGTCCAGTTCAGTTTTATTTTCTGGGTCTCTCTCCAGAGGCTAGCTACCTACCCTGGAGTGGTATAAACCTTGGGGGATCCCCTGGGAATGTCTGGGGGGGGCAAGAATCAAGCAGAGACTTATGGGATGCCTTATTTTCTTCTCTGTTTCAGATTGGAACTGCATATCTAAACCTCATACTACTTTAAAATATATTAAGGAACAATTTAGTATTTCTCTACACCCACACATGGTGTGCCTACCTCTTCAAGCCAAGTACACAGAGGGAAGTACTATGATGCTATCTCACAATTAGAATTATACTATGAGAGAAAAAATGGTCAAAATCATCTTATGTTGAGATTTCCTTTACATTAAGAAATAATTCTTGCTTATGTTCAAATGTAAATATGGGCCATAGAAAAATGAGAGACATCTCCCCTTTAAGGTATTCACTACCTCTAAGCCTGAGGCTACCCCTTGCCCTAACCCCCAGGTGCTGAGGGTGAAATTTCTCGGCCAGCCATAATTAATCTCTATGAGGTTATATCCATCCTTAGCTAAGTTGTTCAGGCCCCTCAAAGACAACATCCCATCCAGGAAGTAAATGGCAAATATGGGATTACCTGTGTTCATGTGTCTTTTTCTCTCAGTGATCTAAGACAGATCAAATGAGACCTAAAAAAGTTTTCAGATGATCCTGATATGTACATTGAAGTCTTTGGAAAACTTACTCAGATCTATGGACTAGATTAAAAAGATATAATATTGCTCTTAAATCAAATATTGATTTTTAATGAGAGACAAGTAGTATTACAAGCTGCTATTATATTTAGAGACAAATACTATCTTAATTTTAAAAGCCCAAAAGACAGGCAGCCAGGGGAATAACTGGTTCCTACTAAAACACAAACAGTTCCCATACAAGACCCCCACTGTCCTGTCAATCAGATAGGAGATTAAATAAAAGACATTTTCAGACATGTATTCTTGAAGGTCTTAAAAACATGAGAACTAAGCCCTTCAGTTGATTTAAATTGTCAACTGTTTATCAAAAAAAGATGAGGACAACCCTAGATCCTGATTTGATATAAGAAAATACTATAGTTTTTCCCAAGTCACAGTCTTGCAATATGTAGATAATATAGTGTTATGTGTCCCCTCAGAAGAGTTTTCTAGCCAAGACACCTGTGCTTTGCCAAATTTTCTAACAGACAGAGATAATAATGTTTCTAGATCTAAGGCACAACTTTGCAGCCTTGAGGTAAAATATTTAGGCCTTACTATATCTAAGGAAACCCAAAGACTAGGGGAAGAAAGAATTAAACCAATTCTTTCCTTTCCACAGCCCAAGACTTTAAAACAGCTAAGGAGATTCCTAGAAATTACAGGCTTGTGTCACCTTTAGATAGCAGGAGAGAGTGAGATTGTGTGACCTCTCTATTGGCTTATTTAAAAAGGCCATATTTTAACCTGGGAACCTGCTTCCCGGATAGTATTCCAGAAGCTCAAACACTTCTCAGTTCCTGCTTACAAGACACCTTCTCCATTTGTATGTTAATAGGTAAAACATGGCTTTGGGAGTGTTTATACAAGATCAGGGAGCTGTCAACAGCCTGTAGGGTATTTAAGTCATAAATTAGATATTATAGATTCAAAATGATTTCATTTTTAATAGCCCTAAACAATATAGTCAAAACACTTTCATTCTCTTTCAAGAGGCAAAAAGCAGCCATTCAGGTTCTTTGATTATTGGTTTGATTTTCTGCTTGACAATGCAGGTGGAGTCAATCATAGCTTTTGTCTCTAGAGATGTGTTTTGCTAAGGATTACAGATCCACTCTGGAAAAGCTCCTGATCTTAATTGTCATTCTACACCTGAGATGGTGAAGATTTGGTTCTTGTGCTATACTTACAGGCACTCTTCCATCCTTTCTCCACTTCCCTGTCCCTGAGAAATAATGCAGTTCTCAACAGTGTTTGGTTCAAGGCACTTGCCTCTGTGGCTGCTGGATTTCAACACAAAGCTTTCAGAATGGTGAATTTCTCCTCCCTGGAATCCTTCCAGAGTAAAGCTGACCTTTACTTATTTCTGGGCCATATAGAAAACTGGTCTAGTTTTAATCCTAAAGCTCTCAAAAAGTAAATATAAAAGTTTTAGTCCAAATTTATCTATCTTTCAGCCCTCAGGCAAAATGATAAGAAAAACTAACCCACCTCTGGCCACTTCCTTTCACGTCTAGTCTGCCACCACTTGACAAGATAAAGTCTAAGGGGCACCTTAGATTGGCCACAGAACCTGGAGAATAGACAGGGATGCCTTATCTCCTTTGCTTATTTTCAAAATGGAAAAAAAAACTGTCATAGGTAGACATCCGCAGCACAGCAGGTTGGAGCCTTGGCAGTCATTCTTCCCTTACTGTTTGGAATTTATACGCAGCTCCAAAGAGTGTCACTTAGTCTCTTTTACATACAAACCTGGCCTGAGGGGACCCCCCACTGGAGATATTTAAAATTACCTTTAACAGTTTTTCCCTTTAGAGAAAACAATTACATATGGCTATCAAAAAGCATGGTTATCAAAGCAACAGTGAGAAGCCTGTATAGCTGGATATTCCAGTCAGATAAACCATCAGCTTAGGGCCCATCTTAAAATGGTCTTTGTTTTCACATGTGTAAATGATTTTTATTCCTTTTGATTTTTATTACAAGAAATCTCTGTTAATTGATCTACAAAGTTCTGACCAGTGTTTTTAAAGTTATAAACCTAAAAAATATAAAAGTTATTATAATTCAACTTGGCCAAATACAACTGAGTGCACTGTGGTTTATAAACAACTTGTCTTATGTGTATGTCTGTCTGTCTGTTCAATTTGTTACAACATGTACAGCTGTTTTGTTTGAGCTCTTTTCTTTTGTTATTTTAACATGTTTGCCTGTAACTCAAGTTGGCATATAGATAAATGTAATTAAAGATATGTTTCCCCCAGGTTGCCAGATTATCCAAATACTGCCAACTGATTTTACAAATATAGTACATATTGTTGTCTATATATAATATCTTGAGAATATTTCATTGTTCAAAAGTATGTGTTAAATGTTATGATCTGGCTCTCATAGGTCATCTAAAAATGTGTTAAGATAATTAAATAAAGACTGTTGGGCTTAGGAAAACTACTGGACAGGACTCCCCTTGGTAAATAAAGGAGTGGCTGCCTGAAAAAAATTTATTTCAGCCTTTGTTCACAAAGGGGGCCCCAATAATTTCCATAGCCTTGTAGGAAATACATTGGTAAACATTTTATTATTGTGATATGTACACATTGGTCATGGTCGAATGGTTAAATTTTCTGTGAAAAAACAATAACTTTTTGTTTAAAATGTTCTTGATACAAAACAAAATTAAGGGACAAAGGGTTTTATGTAACTGATACTCATTGTTATTTCATGGTGTACTAAATATCATTCATGCCTTCTGGGTGTACTGGTCTTCTAAGATATTGTTTATGGTAATGATCTTTTTATAACTCAGGTATCTGCCTTTCTCTTATGCTCCAGCTACTTGTGATATGAGATACATATCAAGCCAACATGAGATAATCAAATAATAATTTTTTAAAAACTTATATGATAGATATGCTATGTGTCACCACACTTAAGGATGCTCAGATGCCAAATAGTACAAACAATGTCACACACTAAAAATTAAAGGCTTGACATTATAAACTTCTAAGGTACATTTATAGGCTGATATGTGTGTTCTCCTTAGATGACATACTAATAAAGTATAACAAATAAGAGTTTTCTATATGTCATTTAATGTCTTCTAATCAAATGGAGTGTTTGACTAAAAGACTTCCATACAAAGATGGGGATAAAAGTGTGTTCCAAAGACAAAGTCATCGTGGTTGTCACACTAAAATACTATGTGTGGCTCTTGATCCTAAGATTCTCTATATAATTTAAAACTGTTGTCTGTTAACATTCTGCAGGAATTCAACCAAATGACCATGGCTGGTAACATAGTGGCTCTATAACTGTGCTTTATATTTCAAAAGTGCTTAATGTCCAGATGAAATTATGATAGTTAAACTCACTGCTCCTACTGAAAGACTTATGTCACTGATCTTCTCTTCTGAGTGTTCAGCAACTAAAATTTGGACACCAAAATTAGAAAGGTAACTGGGCTATGAGGACAGCCAATATTTTGTCCCTGGCCCCTCAAGATCAACAAAGATCCACGACACAAAGAACCTTTCCAACAGGATCCTGTATCTTTGGTAAGTCACTCAACCTCCTGAGCAAGAAAACTGCTGGGCACCAGAGGACAAATGTACCATGTGCCAAAGGAGGGTCACAAAGAGGAAAAAGTCTCCCAAGCTTTCACTGAAATCAACATGGTCAAACAAGGCCATGACCCATCCTGATGGGTGACACTGACAGAGGAGCTGAGAAGCTCTATGCATGCTTCCAAAGTAATGCCTGAGGACACTTGACTGACCTTGATAGACAGCAAGAGGTTGATTTTGATTGACACAGGTCGCACTTTAACTTGGTCTTAAACACCCAGCAGAAAAAAAAAAACCAAAAGAGATATAAAATAATGCCATAATTAT
The DNA here is from genome assembly GCF_000247695.1 of Heterocephalus glaber. The sequence continues at coordinate 2,261,282 of NW_004624910.1, forward strand.
AAAGCTAGATATAGAAAGGGGCTTCAATCACTGACCCCTTCTGGCAGTTTCCAGCTCTCCCAGTAGCTGACCATGGGTATAGATCATTAGGAAAAACTGTGGTAAAATCTGTAAGAGCTCAGCTAGAGTTTTATATTTCTTAGCAAAATTTGTTCAACAGATTGTCTCTTATCTTCTTACAGCTAAAACTAGAGAGACTTATGACAAAGTATCAGACTTATAGATTTTTATACCCAAGATGATCTTCAACTTTCAACATAAAGAAAAGAGAAACATGAGAAAACAAGGGAACAAGACACCTTTAAATCTTCAAAGGCACACATGAAAGCCACTGAAGTAGAGAAAGTTTCAGAAAAAGAACTAAAAACACCACCAAATTGTTGTGCATACAACTTTCTATGAGCTCAAAAAGGATAACTGGAATAAGTACATAATAATTCAGTGCTTACATGACATTGAACACCAATGATCATTAAGAATATTTTGGCACTAATAAAACAGTAATGAGTATGTGCAAACTCTTAGATCAATAATTTAAAAGAGCTGCTTCAAGAATGTGCTTCAAGAAAACATAGAAAAATAACTCACTACTTCATTTTAAAAAATAATAGGAATGGAGGCAATGTTAAAAATCAAACAGAAATTCTTGAACTTATAATACACTAACCAAAATTTAAAAAGCAAAGAATAAAGGAAGAATAAAATTGATCAAAGGAGAAAAAATTTTGAGCTGAAAATTAGGTATTTTGCAAACAGAGTTGGAGAAGATTAACTGGAGTCTATCTCCTGTATATCTTCTCTCACTTCTCACTTATATGGTTCCGGGAGACCAAATTGTGGGCTTGGGAAATACTGACAATGAGGAAAGACAGAGTGGAACAGCAGTAATTTGAACATAGTTGTAGATGATAAGTGCAGCCAGGGCATGTTTTGTGGAGGAGGGTGATTTGACCCTGGGGATATCACTGCAGAGACTTATTATTATTATTTTGCTTAACATAATCATCTTCAGTTTCATCAGTTTTCCTGCAAAGGACATGATTTCCTTCTTTATGACTGAATAATATTCCATTCAGTATATATCACATCTCTATTGATTTGTGTGTTGATGACATCTCATCTGTTTCCACAGCTTAGGTATTTTCTATTGTGCTGCTATAAATATGGGCATGTATGTATTTCTATATTATGTTGTATTTAATACTTTCAAGAATATATCAAGTACTTGTATAGCCAGATCATATGGAATTTCTAATCCTAGTGTTTGATAAATCTCAATATTGATATTGATTGTTGCTGTACCAGTTTACATTCCAGCAAAAGTATAGTAGAGTTCCTTTTTCCCCAGAATCCTAACCAGCATTTCTTGTTTTCTGTATTATTGAATTTTTGTATTTATTATTCTGATGGGGAAAGATGGAACCTCAGTGTAGTTTTTCTTACATTTCCCTAATGGCTAAAACCATAGAACATTTTTCTTATAGTTATTATATAGTTAAAGTTATTTTTGAAAAATTTTAATATATACTTATAATTCATAATGAAGTAATTCATCATAGGTAATTGGTACATAAACATATTGCATCTTTACCCATTTTTAGTTTTTTTAGAAACAACTTTTCAATTCATTTGCCCATTTTTAATTGGATTATATGTTTGGGAGATTTAATTTTTAGTTCTTTCTATTGACTAGTTAGCCAGAGATTTAGCTCGGTGGCACCATGTCTGCCTTGCAAGTGCAAGGTCCTGAGTTCAATCCCCTTTACTAAGGAAAAAAAAGAAAAAGAAAAATATCTGTTGAATAGGTAAATATTTATAGGCAGTTACAAAAAGCATTAAGCAATATAAGAACACATAATACTACTACTTAAAAGTCTTTCCTAGGAATAAATAGAAGAAAAAGGAAAAATGGAAACAAAGTCTTTGTAAATAGGGAGAGGTGGAGGGATTGAAGGGAGGGCAAGGAAATGGAGGAAAAAATAAAAACCAAGATATATTATGTAAATGTACAAATTCCCAATAATGAATGTCAGCATATTGTATACCTAAATGTACCAATAAAATTAATGAAAAAACAAAATCTTTCCCAAACAGAAACCAAAATGGCATATAGGTATATGAAATTATAATAAAAGCCATTAGCAATCAATTTATATTCAAATTAAAACCAAAATGGGAATACCATTGCATACTCATCAGACAAAAAAAATTATAATCTGAAAATATGAAATGTTAATTAAAATGTAGAGTATATAGAGTCATATAATATAGATTACTTTATATTACCAAGAAAGTTGAACATAAACATATATCAAAACAGCAATTCCACATTAAAAGAAATTCTTTCTATTGTACGGGAAGAAACAGGGACAATAATCTTCATGAAAGTTTAGTTATAATGTTAAGAACCTAAATGTCTATGGGTAATAAAATAGGTGGAAGAAACATTAGTAAAATGGCAGAATAAGAGATATCTCTTGTCATCTGTCCACAGAAACATAGAGTTTGGCAAGTAGCTAAGGATAAATGTAAGTTGTTGGGAGTCTAGGAGTTCTGAAAAGTTCCAACATACAGGTTGAGCAAATAACCCAAGAACAGATACAATTAGGGTGGTGTTTCACTTTTCCTATGGTAATCTCTCAGTGTGAGACAGTTAAATGTAGCAAACCCCTTTATGCTACAAATTCTCCTAAACTAGACAACAGAAGTCTAGATAATGAGAGCCAGCTCCACTAGGAATATGGCATGCAGCCCAAGAAACCCACTTGTTTCTTACCTTACCCAGATAACTAAAATGGTTATTAAACACCCTGTGAACACCAAAAAGAAGCTAGACTATGCTGTCTTGGGTCTACTCATATGCAGAACTCCCTCAACTGGCATATGAGCACCTGAAATATTTCACACACCTTCTCTATTCCTGGCCAGTTCTCTGAGCAGGCCCCCGCTAACAGTCAGCAGAAGCATCTTGCAGTCATCTAGTGTGACTGTATGTTAAGAGAAAGCATTTTAATTTGAGAATTTTAGACTATTGTCTTAGAGAAAACAAATGGTGGATGCTCAGCACTGTGCCTGGCACTTCAGAAGAGACTGAAATTTAAGACCCAAGCCCAGGCATGATGGTACATGCCTATAACCTCAGCACTCTGAGAAACTGAGGCAGAAGGAGGATTGCAAGTTTCATTCAGCCTCAGGAACTTAGCAAGATCCTGTTTGTAAATAAAAAAATTTAAAATAGCTTAAGATATTGCTTCTTTTGAATGCCATGATTTCTTTTTTTTTTCTTAAATTCTTTTATTTGTACATTTTAGGTATACAATACATTTACATTTCTCATTGGGAACTTGTACCTTTATATGATGTATCTTGGTTCTTATGTTTTCCCCATTCCCTGCCCTCCTTTCACCCCCACCCTTCCCTATTTATAAAGACTTTGTTTCCATTTTTTTCATTTCTCATAATTTTTCCTTTCCCTTCTTTCCTTTCCACTGCCACTCCCTCTTCCCCTACCCCAATGGACCTTTTCTTCCTATTTCACATTATCAATTATTCATTTTAGTCATTGGTACATTTTAGGTATACAATATAATGATATTCATCATTGGAAATTTGCACCTTTATATAATCTCTCTTGGTTCTTATTTTTCCCCCTTCCCTTGCCCTCCCTTCAATCCCTCCATCTCTGCCTATTTACAAAGACTTTGTTTCCATTTTTCCATTTTCTCATATTAATTCCATTCCCTTCTTTCCTTTCCCCTACCCCTCCCACTTCCCCTTCCCCTTTGCCCCTTTTCTTCCCATTTCACACTATCCATTATACCTTTTAGTCCTTATTTACACTTTCAGTTTCTCACACTAGAGAAACTATTCAGTATTTACACATGTGTGTCCTATTTATTTCACTTGAGTATCACCTCAGTGTGCATCCATTTTGCTGTAAATGTCTCTAATTTCTCAATCTTTATGGCTGAGTAGTACTCCATCTTTTAAAAAAAAAATCCAAATTTTCTTTATCCAGTCTCCAGTTGATGGGCATCTGGGCTGCTTCCAAGTTTTAGCTATTACAAATTGTGCTGCTATGAACATGGGTGCCCATACAAAAAAAATGCTGAACCTATGAAATGATGTGAAGTAAGTACAGGGTAAGTACATGAGCTGTTGTAAAGAACAAGAATTTTTCAGGCAAGGCTACCAAAATACAAGCAAAAGGAAGAACAGAAAAAGAATTCTATCAAATTAAATATTGCTGTACAGCAAAGGAAAAAACCAACAGATTTCAGATACAACCTGAACAATGGGAGAAAATATTTGCCAAATGAATACCTGACAAAGGGTTAATTTATAAAGAAGTATTCAGAACACAAACAATTATTTACAAAAACTCCAAAAATAATAATAAAATGTGTAATTGAATGTCCAAGGAAAATAAGTAAATGCTCAACTTTTCATTCTTTAGGGAAATGCAAATAAATTCATTTATGAGGGAAATGCAAAACAATACTGCAATCAAATATTAGATTGCTCTAATGAAAAATGGGAATTATCAAAACTATAAAACATAAAACATGTGGGAGAGCTTGTGGGGAATAAGGTACCAGTAAACATTATTGATGAAGATGTAAACTTGTAGAAAAATTACTGAAAATAATATAGAATTTCCTCAAAAATTTAAATTGAGAAAGAACTACCATAGGAACTACCAAGTGGCAGAAATGCCACTTGTGTGTATATATCCAAAGGAAATACACACTTTGAAGAAAGACTTGCACTCCCATGTTTACTGCAGCACCATCCACAGCAATCAAGATATTGAAACAATCTAAGTATCTATCAACTGATAAATGAACAAAGAAAATACTATTCACATAATAGAATATAATTCAAATATAAAAGGAATGAAATCATATCATTTGCAACACCATAGAACAGATCATTATAATTGAATAATGCAGGATAAATAGGAAAAGTATGGTATGATCTCAATCACATGTAGTGTCTGAAAGTTACCCTCATTGAAGTTGAGAGCTCAATGGTGGTTATAAGAGGCTGGGCTCAGTAATGGTGAAGGAAGGCAAGGGGAAAGGTTGAACAATGGGTTGGATGATATAGTTAGATAAAAGTAAGACCTTCTGTTTTGCTACTGTTCAATAGAATGACAATTAAAAATGATTATGTGGCATATATTTCAAAAGGGTAGAAGAAACTATTCTTGAAGTTTCACTATAAACAAATAATAAATATATGAGGGGATAGATATTTTAATGATACATAAATATTTATCAATATAATATATTAAAACTTTACATGTTACCCTACAGATATGTATGAAATATATGTTAAAATAAATTTTAAACATAAAAATAAGAGTAATAATGCTAAAAATTCATAAATTTCTGCATTGCTTTGGTTCATAAATGTAGAGCCAACTTTCCAAGCCTATATACATTACCTGGTGAAGGCATGTGTCCAAAAATGCCATTGAAGAAAGCAGGCATCCGAATGCTGCCACCAATATCAGATCCCACACCAATAACTGAACAGGCAGCTGCCAGGGTGCAGCCCTCACCACCTATAGGGAGTACAGAAAAAATTTTGAAATAAAAAATTACTATGTTATTATTTGCATGAAATAAATTTTCTATTCTTTCACTTTTCAAAACTTTATGTATTCAGATTTGAAGTGTGTCATAATTTGAATTATGATTTTAGTATATTCAGCACATCTATATCTTTTCCAGAAATTAAAACATTTACACTTAATGTAATTACTTATAAAGAAAACTTTCCATTTGACATTTTTATTTGTTTCTTTAATATTCTTGTAGCTATTTGTCTTTCAATTCCTCCATTACTGCCTTTCTTTGTGTTTAATTGTTTTTTGTAATAGTATGTTTAACTCCTAGTTTCCTTTCATGTATATTATATGAATATTTTCTTTGTGATTACCATGAAGATTACATAAACATGTTGTTATAGGGGCTGGGGATTTAGCTTAGTGGTTCTGCTGCCTGCCTCACATGCACAAGGTCCTGAGTTCGATCACCAGTACCAAAATAAAAAACATGTTGTTATAAAAATATATTTAAATATTTTTGCCAATTAACTTCAATTGTATACAAACTCTACTTATATAGTACTACCTTCCCTATTTATGTAACCGGAGTCACAAATTACAACTTTATACATTGTATAACTAATACCATAAATATATAACTAGATTATATGTTGTTCTTTAAATTCTGTATAAAATAAAACCTGGTGTTGTCAACTCAAACTACACTACTATTGTTTTTTAAAATATTTGCTCATAAATTTGCTTTAATTGGAGAAGTTTTTATTTTATTTTATTTTTTTGTACCAGGAATCAAACTTACAACCTTACACTTGCCAGGCAGGCATGATGCCAATGAGCTACATCCCCAGCCCAAGAGGTTTTATTTTCATATGGCTTGAGTTGCTCCTTAGCATCTTTTCATTTCAAATTGAAATGCATCAACATTTCTTGTAGGGCACATTTAGTGTTAATATACTCTATTCCCTCAGGTTTTGTTTATTTGTAAATGTCCCATATATAGAATTTTCAATTGACATTTATTTTCTTTTATCACAATTATATCATTTCACTGCCTTCTCTCCTCCAAAATTTCTGCTTAGAAATCTTATGAAAAATTTATTGAGCAGCCTAGGTAAAAGATAAATGACTTTTCTCATGCTCCTTTCAAGATTCTGTTTTTGTCTTTGTCTTTCAAAAGTTGATTATGTGTTCAATGTGAGACTATCTAGAATAAACTTGGATGTTGGTCATTAAGATTTTGAGATTGTGGGCCAGGGATTTATCTCAGTGGTTCCACTGCCTGCCTCCCAAGCACAAGGTCCCAAGTTCGATCCCCGGTACAAAATTTTTTTTTTGAATTTGTAGATCCATGTTTTTCTCCTATGTAGGAAATATAGGGCCATTAAATTTTAGAATACAGTAATTTTTGGCATTTTCTCTCACTTCCTTTAGAATCCCCATAATGCACATATTGTCTGTTCAAATGTATCTCATAAGTCCTTCAGTCTTTGCTTTTTAACATTTTTCTTCTTGCTCCTCAGATTCAAAATTTTAAATGATATCTCTTCAAGGTAAAAGATTTATTTGTTCTGCCTGTTTGATTCTGCTGTTGAACTCAGTCAATTTTCCATTGATGTGATAAAGTAACTGAGATTTTAAAGAAGACATTTGCGATAGTAATACAGAACTTCAGACACTTGAAGAAAAAATTTAAATGCACAGAACTGCAACAGAACATCTAAGGAACCCAGACAAATATGCAGTGAGACTATTTGGAACATTATGATATTTAAAGGAACTCCTTTATATGGGAAAGTTGAAGAAAAGCACAGACACACTGAAACCAGGCAAGAAAATCTCAAAAAGCAGTTTAAGAATTTTTGTTTTCACTCTAGTTTGATTTCAAGACACAAGAATATTTGCTGCTAATAAATAGAGGTATTTTCTGTCACAGAGTAGTCTACAAAATCTAGGAAAGGTGGCCATTCTTTCAACTGCCCAAATTTCAAAAGAAGCAATGAAAAATTAAAATGTATGCAAAGAAAAAAAATTAATCCCTAAAATATCATAAGAAGATATATTGATATTGTCATTTAGTTGAAATATTTAGCAATATTCCTCAACACTTTCATTTAATCCATGTGTTTTTAAGTGTGAAGTTAATCTCCATGTATTTTTGAAATTTCAGCTATCTTCTTGAAATTAATTTCAAATTCCATTTAATTGTGGTCAAAATCTATATATTTCATGATTCCTATTCTTGGAAGTTTGATAATGATTGCCTTGTGGTTCAGAACTTTATCTTCAAAGCTTCTCTTGTGACCTTGAAAATATATTTTGTACAGTTCTGAAATGAAGTGGTTTTTTATTAAGTTTACTGGTACAATTCAGATATACATAATGATCACATTGATCATATGGAATTTGAACCAGAAGATGTATCTTAATTTTTCCCATTCCTCTCCCCTCCCTTCAACCCTTCTTCCCCTCCTTATTTCCAAAACTTTGTTTCTCTTTTATCATTCTTTTCTCACATTTTCCCTTTTCCCTTACTTCTTTTTCCCTCTCCCCCTTCCATATGCCCCTTCCCACTTGAAATTTTTCTTCCTACTTCACATAATCTATTGTACATTTTGGTCCTTTTTTACACTTTCAGTTTCTTACACCAGAGAAATTTGATATTTACACATGTATGTCCAATTTATTTCATCTAAGAGCATGGTTTCTATGTGGATCCATTTAGCTATAAATGTCTCAAGATCATCCTTCTTTATAACTGAGTAGTACTCCATTGCATAAAAGAACCACATCTTCTTTATCCATTCATTAGCTGATGGGCATTTGGATTGTTTCCAAGATGTTGCTATTAGAAACTGCTGCTATGAACATGGGTGTGCATATATCACTGTGGTATGATGCTTTTAATTCTTTTGGGAAGATAAGGATAGCTGGGTCAAATGGAACCTCTAGTCCTAGTTTTTGAGGAACATCCACATTGATTTCCACAATGCTTGCATCAGGCTGCACTCCTGCCAGAAGTGGAGAAGGGTTCCTTTTTCCCAACAGCCTCACCAGCATTTGTTATTGATTGATTTCTTGATAATAGCCATTCTTTCTGGAGTGAGATGGAATGTCAGTATTGTTTTAATTTGAATCTCTCAAATGACTAGTGATGTTGAACATTTTTGCATATATTTATTTGCCATTTGTACTTCTTCATGCAAGAAGTGTGCGTTCATTTCAGATGCTCATTTTTGTACAGGGTCTTTAAATTTAGCAAGTTTGATTTTTTTTTAATTCTTTATATATTCTAGATATTAGTCTTGCTGAGGAACAGATGGCAAAGTTTTTTCCACTCTGTTGGTTGTCTCTTCATTATTTTGGTGATTTCTTTTGCTGTGCAAGGGCTTTTTAATAACATGAGATCCCAGGTGTTGATTCCTTATAAAATTGCCTGTGCAATTGGGGTTCATTTCATAAAGTCTTCACCTATACTGATGTCTTCAAGTGTTCTATCTATTTTCTCTTTTGTTTTGACATTTAGATTTTTAATCCATTTTGTTTTTAATTTAGTGTATGGTGAGAGAGATGGGTTCAGTTTTAGTCTTCAGCATGTGGAAAGCCAGTTTCTCCAGCACCATTTATTAAAGAGGATATCTATTCCCCTAAACAGGTTTGGCCCCTTTGTCAAAGATAAGGTCACTGTGTGTGTTTGGATTGGCTTCTGCATCTTCTAATCTGTTTCCTTTATCCATAAATCTGTTGTTTTTACCATGCTGTTTTTATCACAGTAACTCTGTAGTATAATTTCAAGTCAGGGATTGTGGTGCCCCCTACCTTACCTTTGTTGCTCAGAATTGTTTTTGTAATTCTGGACCTCTTCTGGTTCCAAATGAATTTTAGGAATGTGTTCTCTAGTTCTGTGAGGTATGTTATTAGTATTTTGACTGAGATTGCATCAAATCTATATAACAATTTTGGGAGTCTGGCCATTTTTACTATGTTAGTTCTTTCTACCCATGAGCAAGGGATGTCTTTCTATTTTCTGATATTTTCTCCAATCTCCTTTTTTGGGGTACTGTTGCTTTCAGTATAAAGATCATTTACAAACTTTGTTAGATTGATTTCTAATATTTCATTTTTTGATGCTATTATGGTTTCCCTAATTTCTATCTCAGTAATTTGTTATTTGGGTACAGGAATGCTATTGCTTTTTGAATGTTGACTATATCCAGCTAAGTGACTGTATTTAATGATTAAATCAAGAAGTCTTTTTGTGCAGCTTTTGGGGTTTTCTGTGTGGGGTATCATGTCTTTTGCAAATAATGGTAGTCTAACTTCTTCCCTTTATTCTTTTTGTTTATTTATCTTTTGTAATTTATTTATTTTCTTTTTTCTAATTGCTCCAGCTAATGTTTCCAGAACTGTTCTGAATAGGAGTGATGATAGTGGAAATCCTTGCCTTGTTGCTGATTTTAGAGTGAAAGGTTGCAGTTGTTGGCTGTTGGTTTGTCATAGATGGCTTTTATCAGATTGAGGTAAAGACAAACTGTTATGGTTTGTGTTTAGATGTCTCCCAAAAACCTCATGAAGATGAGGTGGGACTTTCTTTTTCAGAGGCAATTGAATCTGGAATGTATGATGCCAGGGTTAAGGGCACGTGATTACTAAACCACTACATATGAGAGATTAGTTTGGCACCACCCTAACCCTGGCAATTTGAGTAAGATAAAAGGGGCAGAAAGATGCTGTTAAACTCTCTCTTGTTACCTTTGCTGCCCTGTGCACACCATGTTGTTTCTCCTCTGTGATCCTTATTTGCCATCCCAGCCTCAGAGCCAGCTGATTATGGACTGAAACCTCTGTGAACTATAAGCCAAATAAACCTCATCCCTTCTAACTTTGGGAGTTAGGTATTTTGTCTCAGCAATGAGAGAAAAGTAACTACAACAGAAATTGGTACCAGAGAAGTGGGGTCATTGCTGTGACATTGCTGGCTATGTGCCTTGAGAGACTTTTGAACTGACTTGTGGGAAGGGGAAGGGTTAGGAAAGATTCAGAGACACTGACTATAGAAGTAGCATTGGAACACCTTAGACCATTTTGTATGAAAGATCCTGGTCAGAGCTTAGAAGACCAGAAAGCCAGTAAAGACCAGGCTCAAGAAATTTCTGCTGGGAAGAAGGACTGCATTGGGTGCTGGACACATTTGTCTGCATTTTTTTCATGTCCAGAGATTTTGTCTGAGATGAGATTAGAGGAGGTGGAGTAATTAATCTTGTAGAAGAAATTTTAAGGGAGTCAGATATTGAAGTGGTGGCATGGCTACTGTTGGGGGCTTTTAGCCAGATCTATGTTGAGACTAAAGAGTAAAGAGCCCAGCAGAATGATTTAAAATGTTTTCAGTTTGGCCAGAAAGGGAGCTTCAGTACACAATATAATGACATTCATCATTGGAAATTTGCACCTTTACATAGTCTCTCTTGGTTCTTATTTTTCACCCTTGCCCAACCTTCCCTTCAACCCCTCCCTTCCTCCCTATTTACAAACATTTTGTTCCTATTTTTCCATTTTCTCATATTAATCCTGTAAAGCTGTGGACTTCAAAGATAAAGCAGAGGAGATCTTGATTTCTGAGAAGGAACAGAATATGAAAGATGGCCTGAGGGCATCACAGGAAGCAGTAGCATTTCACCCTTTGCAGCCTCAAAATTGCAAAAAATGTGAAGGACATTGCTTTGAGAAGGAAGCCCCAGAGCACCATGTTCCACAATGGTGGCTGCCTAGGAAAGTTGTTCCAAGATGGCAGCAGCCTAGAGAATTTATTCCTCGGGATTGGGTTCAGAATGCTCAGTGATCCAGGCATGCAACCCCTATAGCCAATAGAGAGGTAAAACTGGCTACTACTGCTTCAGTTGACAGCAGACCTTGGCATCATACACATGGCACTGGTTTTAGGCACATGAAGAATGAAAGAGTTGTGAGGTCAGGAAGGCTTCCACCCAGATTTCAGAAGAAGGCCTGGGAGGCCAAGCAGAGTGCCTCTCAGAGTACAGTGTGTGAAGATGTGAGTGTGCAGCCAAAGGTACAGTGTAGACCCCAGAGGTTTGGAGAAGCTAGGAGAGTGGATCATTTGAGGAAAACTGTAAGGATGGAAAAGTGCCAGGTCAAGAGAGAAGCCATGAGAGCTACAACAACCCTCACTGCTGCAGGAGTGGAGCCACCCAACACTTTCAGAGTTCACAACTTGCCACAGGTTGCCTCAGACGCTGGAAGTGGAACTGTGGGACTTTAATATTTGCCCTGCTGGATTTTGGACTTGCTTTTGTCCCATTCCTTTGTATCCCCCTGTTTGTAACTTTTGAAATGCAATCTCTATCTTATGCCATTGAAAGTTGGAAGGGTTTAACTTTCTTTTAATTTGTACAGGGGCTTGCAGATAAAAGTTTTCCTTAAATCTCAGAATAGACTTGTTTGAGTTTGGTGAGTTAAAACCACTTACACTGATGGTTATAACTGATGTGTATTGACTTATCATTGGCATATAATTTTCATCTTGTTGGTTCCCTTTCTTTCCTCTCTGTTTAATTGCTTAACTTGCCTGGTGCATTCTTTCCATTGGTGTTCGTGGAATTGTAGTCTTCTTTATCTCTTTCCATAATATTCTTCAGAAAATTTTGGAGTGCTGGTTTGGTGGTCATGAATTTTCTCAGGTGTTGTTTGTCAAGGAAGTATCTTATTTCTCCATTGATTTTGAAAGAAAGTTTTACAGAGTACATCGATGTGGGTTGAAGGTTGTTTTCTTTCAGAACCTGAAATACTTCACTCAAAGCTCTCCTTGATTTAAGAGATTTTGTTAAGAAGTCTGTTGTGATTCTGATGGGTTTTCCTTTATAGGTAATTTATTTCTTTTCTCTAACAGCTTTTAATAGTCTGTTTTTGGGCTAAATTTCTGGAATCTTGATTATTACATGCCTTGGTGTAAATTTATTTTAATCATGGCTAATTGGAGTTATTTATGCCTCCTTTATTTGTATGTTAAATTATTTTTCCATATTTGGGAAGTTTTCTGCCATTACTCATTTGAACAGGTTTTTTTTATGTGTGGCATTTGTGTTGTTCTCTGCTTTCTCATGGACTCCAATCAATTTTATGTTTTCCTTCTTTGGATATTTTTGAAACTGTTGAATTGCTTTCTTATGGTCCCTTGGTATTTTTAGGAACTTTTTTCTTTTCATGGTCTCTAGCCACAATCCTGTGTTCTAGATCTGATAGTCTGTCCTCACCTTGGTTGAAACAATTGCTTACACTTTTAATGAAGTTTTTAATATCCTGGATATCTGTTTGAATCTGTTTTGTGGATTCCATTTTTTGGCTATGCTGGGCATTGTTCTCCTTAAGTTCCTCTATTTTTTAAAATCTGTGTTTATTCTATATTCACTGAACAAGTCCTTTATTTTTATCATCATCTCTCTTTTTTTACCTGAAAAATTATTTCTGATCTAATTTTCTCTAGAGCCTCATGCATTTTTTTTACTTCTGCTTATATAATTTCAGAATATTCAGATAAGTGGCTTCTCATTTCCTCTATATCATTATCCCCTGGACTTGTACTGAGTGGGCTGGAGGTCTGGGGATGCATTTTGCTTCTGAGTCTTGATATTTTCTACTTTTTAAATTTTAATTTGTTTTTTATTTTGTTGCTTGTAAATTTCTTATGGTAGATAGCTTTATCACTAGTATTAATGCTTCCCTTGGAAAGTCTTCAGAGATGTCTTCTAGATGTAGCTGGCTCTTGTTCTTTTTTGTATGTCTCAGGATCCTATCTTTTCAATTTATTAGGGAAGTTGCTATTTGACTCAGCACCCTGTCCTTTGATACTGGACTATGGTGATGGTTATGACCCCAGATAATCTCCATGTTGTCATATAAAAGAGAATAAATTAATACAACAAGTATGGGATTCTGGTGAATGTAGTGCAGTTAGCAATAACAATAGCATCAAACACACCATAGAAACTGAAACTGTGGTATCTATTAATTTGGTACCTTTAACTATAGGAGCAAGATCTACTTATATAACAAACTCCAACATAAATCAGTAACTTGTATGCATTGAGTTTCCCCTTAGTAGAGTGATTTTATCCTGTAGGAGGGAAATCTAAGAGAAATAGAAAACAATACAGAGAGATAAATGAAGAGTATTAGAGTAGAAGCAAGGTTGAAGGACACTGAATGATCATCCAAGCTTTGGGAAGCAGGAAAAGAGGATAGGAGAAAAAGAATGAAAGAGAAAGCAAAAGAATATTGAAGTGAAACAGAAAGACTAGAGGAAATGTTCACTTACATGAAAACATCAAAAGGTTAAAAAAGACAATTGAGGAAATAGAAAAAATGTAAGACTCATTCTATACAATATTTTGGGAAATCATTTAGTAAGTAAATTGTGGTTAGGGCTGTCTAAGGCCTACTGTCTTCTTGCCATGCAAGCCAACTATCATATGCAGAAGCATAACTCCATGTGCTTCTGATCACAGCTGAGGTCTCAATTGTCCCATGATGCTGTGACACTCCAGGTCAAGATTACATCAGGTGAACACATACTGGTTCCTTGAGAACTGAGTAATAATAATAAAAAATGAAAGGTTTCACCCTGAGAAAGGACAAATTCCTTGTTAGCCTGCTATCTCATCCCACCTACTGTTGTAAGAATGCTTTGCCTATCTCACCATTCTCATTAACATAAGATCCTCATCATCCTAAGATCCTCATCAACATAGGATCACTGCCACCATTGGAGTCACCCAATATTCCCTCTGATTATTGTGTGCACCCAATAAACAGTAGCTAGCTTGAATTTTCTTTGTCTTTGCCCACTCTGGAATTGACCTCCCAGCACCACCACCCCACCCCCCCCCCACTGCCACATACTTTGAAAGTGTGTTTCTTTGTCTTTCTTTCTTTAGCCCCCACCATTCCCCTTTCTAGGTATATTGGAGGACAAGATGAAGGAAATAAGCAAGAAAAATAAAATCATAAACAACAACAACAACAAAAAAAGCAGACAGATAAATGAAAATGAAACAAACAACAAGAGAAAGAAAGGAAAAAAACAATAAAATTCCTCTGGTGCCCACAATTCTGTGATAGTGTTTGAATCAGAGCCCAAATCTGGGCCACAAAGTCTTCAGTAGGATTAGTGCTTGGTGTGAGGCTGGTCTTGGCCTCCAGATCTGGGGGTTGAGGCCAGTCTTCCACCAGTAGCTTTTTGGATGTCCCTTGGCAGCCCATCCATGTCTCCTTACCCTGTTTGTCTCTACATGCCTCTCCAAGTTGATGTGGTTCTCTCAGCCAGAGACAGCCCAAGGCTGCTCCCCATCCCATAGTTAGCCCTTCTCAGACCTTGCACAGTCTCCTCTGTTCCAGTTCATTGACGCCTTTCACACTACTTATTGCTGGGCAAGAGAGCGCTGTCTTTCCACTCATTGCCCTGTGGGTGGCCCAAGGCTACTTGAATCCTGCTTCTGAGGTCCATGTCTTTCTACTGGGCTAGTGGTCACAGGGTAGGAGGGATGTACTCTTTCACTATCTGCTGCAATCCCTAACTTTGTTGTCACTAGAAGTTCCAGTTAGCTGCTATGGCACATGACAAAAAAATCTGGCTACCAGTAAGGGAGAAAGCAGCTTCTGGGTCACTCATCCTTGTGTGTGCCAGTGGAATTTGTTGACAGGCTGCAGCATTTTCTGGTCTTCTGTTTGCAGGAAGGTAAAAGTGGTGAGGGCCTTATGTTCTAGATCTATCCTGTGTGGATTAATTTTGCTACACTTTGGGGGAGGAAACATCCAAAAATGGTGATTCCTGTTCCATGTGCTGTGGACGGTGCAACAGCAGCAGAATCACTGGCAGCCCTGTGGACCAGTACACAGTTTTATGAAGTCCTGTGCCTATGTTTTGTTTGATCTACAAGTCTCTTATTTCAGATTGATTTTTACATCAGGATGTATGTCCTTCCTTTCTTCCAATTACCTGTGCTTTTAGTTGATTTTTCTCTAAGTAGCTCTAACATCACTCCTCATCTATTCAGCCATGTTGAAAGTCTCCAAGATGAAGTGTTTTATAGTTTTAAAATATTTTACATTCACATGATTATGCTCTTCAGTTAAATTATGCCCTTACTTGTTTTCTACCAATAAGACCTGTCAAGCACTGATAGAAATATGTTGATATCTATAATTGAAATGGTAAAGATATTTATTTCTCTTTGTAGTTCTGTCAGATTTTGTTTCACATATTTGAGACTCTCTTGTTAGCCACATACATATCGAAGACTCATGCCTTCTTAGAGAACTGACCACTTTTTTATTATGCTATTCTCTTCTTTATCTCCAGTGATTTTTCTTTCCCCTAGTCTTATTTGTTTAGAAATGCCCCAGATGGGCAGGGGACTTAACTCAGTGGTTTCACCGCCTGCTGCGCAAGCGCAAGGACCCGAGTTCAATACCCGGTACCAAAAAGAAAAAAAAATGCCCCAGTTATCTCAGCTTTTGTTCTTGGTGTTAACATGGTGGATCTTTCAAAATACCTTAATTTTAATGTGTGTATCTTGATATTTGACAATATTTTAACAAATAGGTTAGCCTTTTAAAGACCAATCTCATAATAGTCTTTCTCTTCTTTTTAGTATAATTAAACAATTGATTACTGACATAGCTAGATTTTTATGAACTATATTCAACACTATCTTCTATGTATTTTACTAGTCCTTTGTTTTTCTGCCTAGTCTTTTTTTTTTTTGTACCGGGGATTGAACTCGGGTCCTTGTGCTTGCCTACTCTGGTTTTAATTGAACATATTTTGCTTGTATTTTTTTCTATCTCAGCACACCAATTATTTACTTTTATTTAATGTTTATCCTTGATTTTGAAATATATATTTACAACTAATACAAATCCTTCCTCAAGAAACATTATGTTGCTTTCAACAAGTAATGCAATTATCTGAAAAAAAACTATTCACAAAATCTTTATTTATCCCTTCTAACATTCCTGTTATTCATTGCACTTACACATAAGCCAAAGGCATTCAATACTTTATTGGTATTATTTTGAATAAACTTAGGTTAGATCAACAAAGAATGGAAAAAGGAAAATATTTTATTTTACCTTCATTTAGTTCTTTTGTAGTGTTATTCATTCTGTTTTCAAATGAAACTTTTAACCTATATGTGTTACTTTCCCCTTGTGTAACCTATTTTAATATTTCTTACAATGCACATCTACTGACTGTCAGTAAATTATCTCAAGAATTCTTATCTGAGAAAGTCTAATTCTCCTTCATTTTTTTTTCTGGTACCAGGAATCGAATTCAGGACCTTGCACTTGCAAGGCAGTCGCGGTGCCACTGAGCTAAATACCCGGCCCTCTCCTTCATTTTTAAACAATTCTGCTAGAAAAAGTGTTCTATATTGAGGGTTCTTTCAACAGTATAAATGTTTTACTCTAATATCTTAATGTTTGTATAGATTTTGAAGAAAATAATATATGAAGAACTCAAGAAAACAAACCCCCCTCAAATTTAAAGATCTAATCAAAAATAGGGATCAGAAATGAATAGATACTTCTCGTGAAGAATTACACATTGTCAATTGATACATGATAAAATATTCAACCTCACTGGTTACTCAAGAAAATTAAATTAAAATAACACTGAGATCCATCTAATTGCATAAAGGACAGCTATAACCCAGAAATCAACCATTAGCAAAGACTGGAGAGGCTGTGGGAGAAAGAGGAACTCTTTTCATTTTTGCTGGGAGTATAAACTGGTATAAGCATTATGGAAATCAGTATGGAGGGTCCTCAGGAAACTAAAACTAGAAATTACATTTGACCCAGATATTCCCCCTTCTAGGTTCCTTCCCAAAAGTGTTAAAGTCATCATACCACAGTGATGTATGCATACCTATGTTAACAACACAATTCATAATAGCTAAATCTTGAATGTAGCCTATAAGCCTATCAACAGATAAAATACCCCAGTAAAAAAATGGGGTATTTATACACAATACAGTACTACTTTGACACAAAGAAGTATAAACTTGTAGGAAAATGAATGCACCTTGAGACTGTAATATTAAGTAAAAATCAAACACAGGAGCTTAAATATCACGATTTCTCTTATATGAGAAACTCAATATATAAATAAAGTACAATATAAGACAGAAAATAGGATAAAAGAGAAAGACATTACTGTAATACAGCATGAACAATGTATCTTAAGAGTACCTTGACATACTATATGTTTTTATATGTTTCATGTGTTTTCTTATATGTTCTGTATGTTTTCAGCCTATTAGTCTGGTTGTTAATTTATATATATGATAATTAACTTTATATGGACTTATAGATAAATAAATGAATCTGATCCAAAGCAAGGGGGTGGAGGGGAAGGTGGAAAAAAGAATTGAGATGTGTTATGTATGTATACAAATTCTCTGCAATGAATATAATCATTATGTAATGCAAACATGCACTCATATTAAAAATAAGTGAATCCTATAACCCCTCTCCTCAAAAAAAAGTCCAAAGTGATTTTTTTGTCCATATTTTGAGTAAAATGAGTTTTCTTATTATTTCAATATTGTTTTTCTTTCTCTATATCATTTTGTAGGTGGTGTAATATGTCTAATTGTAAAATTTTGGGTATGGTAAATAAGTAGTTTGGTTTCTACCTTGAATTTTGTATAATAATTATTATTTTTTCATTTGCAATTTTTTCTTTTAAAGTATTAGCTACATATAACATGCAAACATATATATCAGCATTCCCAGAGATATTCATCCCAACCATGTAGCAGCTTTCATCATGACAGCCAACTCTATATTGGTTTCTTAGCTTTATGTTTTTGAAAATGCTACCTCAAGTTTATCTCTTGAACTTGGGCATTTGACACAATGGTCCTGATGGAACAAATGCCCAAAAGGTTTTTCCTTTCTCAGTGACCTGCAGAAGTTCAGGAAGCTTTATAAACAAAAGATAAAATTTCTTCTTATCTATAGAAAGTACATTTCAAGTACTCCAATAGATGCCTGAACCCATGGATGGTACTGAATGCCACATGTGCTACATATTTTTCTATACAATACAAACCAATGATAAAGTTTAATTTAGAAATTTGGCACAATAAGAGAGTAACAGCTATAGGTGATATTAAAAAGAAATAATTATATTGACATATTCTAATAAAAGTTATTTAAAACTTAGGAATTGTTTATATCTGGGGTTTTTCATTTAACATTTGTGGACATGGGCTGATGAAAAGCAAGGGAGAACTACTGTATTTGCTAGCAAGGCAATGAGGCACCAAATCATGGGGCGAAGTTAGACATTTTTGATAAAGGTAAACTGTCAGTATGAGCCAGACATTGTCCTGAATGCTTCCCATATATGCTGATTCATTTAATCCTGACTTTACAAGCCTAACAGATAAGTAATATTTTATCTGTTACTGATGAGGAATCTGCAACACCAAATTTGATTAATTGCACAGGGACATTTTAGCCTATTACATAGAGATAAAGGTGATACTTAAACCCAGCAAGTTCAATCCCGTGCTGTGTTGTTCCGATGATGTAGCATGGAAAATGGCCTCCTTCAGAATCAGGCCTCTAGAATATCCCAGTATTTGGGGGGCCACCTGTCACTCTCTGTTTGAAAGTGGTTGGGTTCTTGTTATTGTTTTTTAAAGATTAATTTTCTTGGTACATTTTATAATGATCGCGTTTATCATAGGGAATTTGTACCTGTACATAATGTATCTTGTTCACCTTCACATTTGAAAAATTTCTTCCTGATTCCCAATATCTATCATACATTTTTCTCCTTATTTACTTTTTTGTGTTCTCACACAAGAGAAACAATGTGTAATTATATATCTGTGTCCAATTTATTTCACTTTAGAGTATGGTCTCAAAGTGCATCCTCTTCCCTAGAAATGGCTAAAGCTTATCTTTCTTTATGGCAGAGTAGTACTACATGGTATAAAAACACTACATTGACATTTTAGTATTGATTTGTATCATGCTATGCTACAGAATTTGGTTATTAATTTTAGAAGTGTTTTGGTAGATGTTTAGAGTATCATGTCATCCACAAATAATGATAATTTAATTTCTTTCTTTACTATGTTTATTCCTTTTATTTTTTTCTCCTAAAAGATTGCTCTGACTAATGTTTCCAGAACTATACTGAATACATGTGGTCACAGTGAACATCCTTGTATTGTTCCTGATTTTACTGTGAAAGATTTTAATTTTTGACCATTTAGTATGATGTTGGCTGTTGGTTTCTCATAGATTAAGATAAAGACCATCTATTCCAGTTTTCTGTAGGGTTTTATAGAATGGGTGTTGGACTTATTCAAATGCTTTTTCTGCAACTATTGAAATGATCATATGATTTTTGTCCTTGGTTCTGTTAATATGGTATGTTGCCATTATTGATTAGTGCATGTTGAACCATCCCTGCATCCCTTGGGTGCATCCTACTTATCATGGTGTATAATCTACCTGATGATTTGATATACTCAGTTTGCTAGTATCTTACTGAGGATTTTGTGTCTATGCTCATTAGGGAGATTGGCCTGTAGTATTCTTTTTTAATTGGATCATTCTTGCATTTTGGTATAACACTAATGCCTGCTTCCATGAATGAGTGTGGGAGTATTGCTTTACTTTCTATTTCATTAAAGAGTTTGAGGAGTAGTGGCATTAAATCTTCTCTAAATATCTTACTGCTTGCTGCTTCCTGCCTGCCCCACAATAGACTGTTTCTCCTAGGCCATGACCATCTGCTAACCATGGACTGAAACCACTGCAAATGGATAATAGAGCATTAAATATTGCTTGACAGAGGAGGTGAGCTGCTCCCAGTGCACAAGAGGAGGCTTCTGAGCTACTGTACCCCGCCCCCGTCCTGCTAGCACAGAGGAGGTGAGCCACATGGGCGCCAGCAGCAGCCACTCACCACCCCCCCATTGAAATGAGAAGACATGTAAACAAGCCTCAAAAACAGATGCCCAGATCACCTAAAACAACCCCAAAGGGAAACAAGATGGAACATTGTGATATACAACCACCTGGACTCCTTGAATTGGCAACAAAAGAGGACCTGGAAAAAATGAAATAAGAAATAATTTCTCAGATAACAACAGAGATTGTGCCCAGAGTGCAAGATATGATTAATAAATCTAGAGAGGACAAAGATAAAAAATAGAGGAGCTGAGGAACATGATGGAATCCCAACATAGGAAACAAATGGAATCCATAAAACAGATACAAACAGATTTCCAGGAGATTAAAAACTCAATTGAAAGTCTATGCAGCAGAACGAACCAATGTGAGGACAGAATTTCAGATATATAAGATAAGATTGCAATTAGTGACCAGGAAAAGAAAAATTGCTTTAAAATTGTAAGGGAACATGAGAAATCAATCCAGGAGCTGCTACACGATGCAAAGAAGAATAACATAAGACTGATTGGAGTCAGTGAAGAAACAGGAGAGAGTGCAGATGACATAAAAATCTTTTCACATAAGTGATGGGAGAAAACTTCCCAAGGAGGGAAAAAGAACTTGACATATAGATAAGGGAGGCATATAGGACTCCAAGTAGCTGTGATCAAAAAAAATCTACACATAGGCATATAATTGTTAAGATTCCAGAAACCAAGCAGAAGAACAAAATTCTACAAGCAGCTAGAGGAAAGAAACAAATCACATACAAAGGAAAGCCCATCAGAATCACAGCAGACTTCTCAACACAAACAATCAAGACAAGAAGAGCTTAGAGTGAGGTATTTCAAGCCCTAAAAGAAAAGAGCCTCCAACCTAGATTGATGTACCCTGCAAAATTATCTTTCAAAATAGATGGAGAAATAAGATACTTTCATGACAAAGAGCACCTTAGGAACTTCATGAATACCAAACCAGCACTCCAGAAAATTGTAGACAGTAACCTAGGAAAAGACAATGAGGATCACAACCCCAGGAAGCCCAGCAGAATGAATCTGTTGGGCATGACAAGAAATTTAAAGCAAAGGGGGAGAATCCAACAAAAAGAAAAACTCATGACAATGATTAATCAATATTTATGAGCTATAACCATCAATGTTAATGGTCTCAACTCACCAATCAAAAGAAACAGACTGGCAGAATGGGTCAAGAAGCAAGATCCAACTGTATGCCGCATATAAGAAACATATTTAATTCAAAAATAAACTAAAAAACTGAAAGTGAAAGGGTGGAAACAATACTCCATGTGACAGAAACCGCCACTCCTCCAAAAAAAAGGCAGGAGTAGCTATCCTCTTTGCAGATGAAGTGGATTTCAAATGAAAATCAGAAAAACTCTGATCCCAAGAATTTCAGACAAGAGATATTCATCTTGTATGTACAAATCTATTATGAACATGTGTTTTCATTCCGCTCACGTAAAAACTTAAGAACAGGACTGTTGATACTTTTTTAAAAAGTGTATTAAATTCTTTTATTGGTACATTGTAGGTATACAACACAATTACATATCTCACTTGGGAACTGTACCTTTACATAATGCATCATGGTTCTTATTTTTTCCCCATTCCTAGCCCTCCCTTCAAGCCCTCCACCCTTTCATATTTACAAAGACTTTATTTCCATTTTTTCCACGTCTCATCATTTTTCCTTTCCCTTCTTTCCTTTCCGCTGACCCTCCCACTACCCCTACCCCTTTGGACCTTTTCTTCCTATTTTACATTATCGATTATTCCTTCTAAACATTGGTACATTTTAGGTATACAATATGATGACATTCATCATTGGAAATTTGCACCTTTACATAGTCTCGGTTTTTATTTTTCACCCTTGTCCAGCCGTCCCTTCAACCCCTACCTTCCTCCCTATTTACAAAGATTTTGTTCCTATTTTTCCATTTTCCCATATTAATCTCATTCCCTTCTATCCTTTCACCTAGGCCTCCCCACTTCCTTCCCCTTTGCCCCCTTTCTTCCTATTTCACATGACCTATTATACATTTAGTCCTTATTTACACTTTCAGTTTCTCACACCAAAGAAACTATTCAGTATTTACACATGTGAGTCCTATTTATTTTACTTAAGAGTATCACCTCAATGTACATCCACTTAGCTATAAATGTCTCTAATTTCTCATTTTTTATGGCTGAGTAGTACTCCATTTTATAAAAAA
>NW_004624910.1:2310005-2325838 GCF_000247695.1 Heterocephalus glaber
TAATTTATTAATTTTATAGGTACGTTTTAGGTACACAATATGATGACATTCATCATTGGGAATATGAACCTTTTTTTTTGGTACCAGGGATTGAACTTGGGTCCTTGCACTTGCTCAGCAGGTGGCAAAACCACTGAACTAAATCCCCGGCCAGGGAATATGAACCTTTACAAAATATATCATGGTTCTTATTTTTTTCCCCATTCCCCTGCCCTCCCTTCAATCCCTCCACCCCTCCCTATTTACAAAGGCTTTTTTTTTTTCCATTTTTCCTTTCTCATATTTTCTACTTTCTCTTCCTTCCTTTCCCCGACCCCTCTCACTTCCCTTTCCCCTTTGCACCTTTTCTTTCTATTTCACATTATCTATTATTCATTTCAATCCTTATTTACACTTTCAGCTTCTCATACCAGGAAAATTATTCAGTTTTTACACGTGTGTTCTATTTATTTAATGTGAGTATCGCCTGACTGTGCATGCATTCAGCTGTAAATGTCTCTAGTTACTCATGCTTTATGGCTGAGTAGTACTCCATATTATAATAAAAAGCACATTTTCTTTATCCAGTCTCCAGCTGATGGGCAACTGGACTGTTTCCAAGTTTTAGGTATTACAAACTGTGATGCTATGAACAAGGGTGCACATATATCACTGTGGTATGATTCTTTTAATTCTTTTTGGAAGATACCCAGGAGGGGAACAGCTGGGTCAAATGGGACCTCTAATCCTAGTTCTTTGACGTATCTCCATACTGATTTCCACAGTGTTTGCACCAGTCTATACTCCCACCAGCAGTAGAGAAGGGTTCCTTTTTCTCCACAGCCCCGCCACCATTTCAAAGGGTTGATTTCATGATAGCAGCCATTCTTTCTGGAGTGAGGTGGAATCTCAGTGTTGTTTTGATTTGCATCTCTCAAATTACCAGTCATGTTGAACATTTTTTCGTATGTTTATTTGCTATTTCTATTTCTTTGTCTGAGAAATGTCTGTTCATTTCAGATGCCCATCTTTTGACTGGGTTTTTTAATTTGGGAGGCCTGAATTTTTTAAGTTCTTTATAGATTCTAGATAGTAGACCTTTGTCTGAGGAACAGCAGGTGAAGATTTTTTGCCACACTGTGGGTTGTCTCTTCATGCTGTTGGTGGTTTCTCTTCCTGTGGAGAAGCTTTTTAATAAGAAGAGATTCCACTTTTTGATTCTTTCTGCTAGTTCACGTGCAACTGGGATTTTGTTCATGAAATCTTTTCCTATGCCAATGTCTTCAAGACTTCTACCTAACCTCTCCTTCAGCTGGTTTAGTGTTTCTGTTTTCAATTTTAGATTAGTCCATGGTGAGAGATATAGGTCTAGTTTTAATTTTTGACAACTTGAAACTCAATTTTCCAGCACCATTTATTAAAGAGCCTATCTTTCCTCCAGTGAGTGTGTTTGGCTCCTTTATCATAGATGAGGTGAATAAGTGTGCCTGGAGCTGTTTCTTCATCTTCTAATCTGTTCTCCTGATCCAGTCTGTTGCTTTGCCAATACTATGCTATTTTGATCACAGTAGCTTTGCAATATAATTTCAGGTTGGAAATTGTGATACCCCCTACCTTGTTTTTGTTGCCTAGATTTGCTTGTGCTATTCTAAGTCGCTTCTTGTTCCAGATAAATTTTTGGATTGCTTTCTCAAGGTCCCTGATGTATGAGGCTAGAATTTCAATTGGGATTGCACGGAATCTATATAGCAGTTTTGGAAGTATGGCCATTTTCACTATGTTGATTCTTCCGACCCAGGAGCAAGGGATGTCTTTCCATTTTCTGATATGGTTTTCAAACTCTTTTCAGAGTGCTATAGTTTTCATGAGAAGAGGTCTTTGACTTCTTTTGTTAGATTGATTCCTAGGTATTTCAGTTTTTGGATGCTATTATGAAAGGAATTGTTTGCCCTATTTCTCTCCCAGTGAGTCTATTGTTCATGTACAGGAAAGCTATTGATTTTTTGTTTTGCCCTTGTATCCAGCTACTTGACTGAATTTGGTTATTAAGTCTAGAAGACTTTTAGTGTAGTTCTTGGGGTCTTCTATATAGAGCATCATGTCATCTGAAGATAATGACAATTTGACTTCTCCATTTCCAATCTTTATTCATTTTCTTTCTCTTGTCTAATTGCCATGGCTAATATTTCCAAAACTATACTGAACAGGAGTGGTGATAGTGGGCATCATTGTTTTGTTCCTGATATTAGTATGAAGGATTTCAGTTTTTGACCATTTAATATGATATTGGCTGCTGCTTTTTTATAGATGGTTTTTATCAGATTGAGGTAGAGACCATCTACTCCAAATTTTGTAGAGTTCTATCATAAATGCATGTTGGATTTTGTCGAATGCTTTTTCTGCATCTATTGAGATGATCATATGGGTTTTTTTCCTTGGCACTATTGATATAGTGTATTACATTTATTGATTTGTGTATGTTGAACTATCCCTGCATCCCTGGAATGAATCCCACTTGGCCAGGGTGTATGATCTTCTTTATGATCTTCTGCATTCTACTTGCCAGTATCTTATTAAGGATTTTTGCATCTATATTCATTAATGAGAATGGCCTATATTTCTCTTTTTCAGTTAGGTCTTTGCCTACTTTGGGGATCAATGTGATGCTTGCTTCCAGGAATGAATTTGGGAGTATTGATTCCCTTTCAATTGCATTGAAGGGTTTAAACCATAGTGGCAATATTTCTTCTCTAAATGTCTTTTAGAATTCAGCAGTGAAGCCATCAGAACACAGGACTTTCTTCATCGGTAAGTTTTTAATTATGTTTTCAATTTCGTTGATTGATATTGGGTGGTTTAGAATTTTTAGGTCTTCTTTTTCAACTTTGGTAATTCGTATGTATCTAGAAATCTATTTCTTCTGTGTTTTCCATCTTATTGGCATATTAGTTCTGGAAGTACGTATTGATGCTTCACAGGATTTCTGCTGGGTCCATTTTAATTTCACCCTTTTCTTTCCTAATTGCATGTATTTGGGTCTCTTCTTTCCTTTTTTGATAAGGTTGGCTAAGGGTTTGTCAATTTTGTTTATTCTTTCAAAGAACCAACTCTTTGCTTCATTAATTTTTTTCTAGCTTTCTCTTACTCTCCATTGCATTGCTTTCTGCTCTGATCTTTATCATTTCTTCCCTTGTATGAGCTTAAGGTTTGTCCTACTCTTCTTTTTCTAGAAGCTTGAGGTTCAGCCTTAGGTTGTTTATTTGAGCTCTCTCTATTTTCCTAATAGGAGTACTCAGTGCTATGAGTTTCTCTCATAGGGCTGCTTTCATTGTGTTTCATAGTTTCAGGTATGTTGCATTGTCATTGTCATTTAATTGTAGAAATTGTCTAATTTCTTCTATAATTTCCTCTGTGAACCATTGGTTTTTCCGAAGTATGTTGTTAAATTTCCATGTGTTTATGAAATTCTTGAGATTTCTTTTGCTCTTGATCTCTAATTTCATTGCTTCATGGTCTGATAATGTACAGGGGATAACTCCAATTTTTTGCACTTAAACATGTTCTATGAGCAAGTATGTTCTATGAGCAAGAAATTTTGGAATTTTTCCAAAATTCTCATTTTGGAGAATGACCCATGGGCAGCCAAAAAGAATGTGTATTTTGATTTTGTGGGGTGGAATACTCTGTAAATATCTGTTAAGTTCATTTGTTCAAGAGTTTGATTGAGTTCTAGTATTTTCTTATTTATTTTTTCTCTAGTTGATGTATCTATTTGTGAGTAGGGTATTGAGGTCCCCAACTACTGTTGTATTATTGCTGATTTATTTTTCATGTCCATTAGTGCTTGTTTTATATAGTTGGGCACACTAGCATTTGGTGCATATAAATTTATGAGTGTCATGTCTTCCTCTTGTTTTTTTTTCCATTTATAAGTATGCAGTGTCCTTCTTTGTCTTTCTTAATCAGCATTGGTTTGAAATCCATTTGATCAGCAAATAGGATTGCTAGTTCTGCTTTTTTTCAAGTTCCTCTTGCATGGAGTATTTTTTTCAACCCTTTCACTTTCAGTCTATGAGTTTCTTTTTGAATTTAGTGTGTTTCTTGTATGCAGCATATTGTTGCATCTTGCTTCTTAACCCATTCTACCAGTCTATTCCTTTTGATTGGTGAATTGAGACCATTAACACTGATGGTTATAACTGATACATATTAACTTATCATTGTCATGATCTTTTCTTTTTGTTTGATACTCCCCATTTGCATTTAATTTCTTGTGTTGCAGGATGGATTCCTTCTGCTGGGCATCCTGAAGTTGTTATCCTCATTGTCTTGTTCTAGGATATTGTTTAAAAATTTTTGGGATGATGGTTTTGTATTCATGAAGTTTCTCCGGTCCTCTGTGTCATGAAAGTGTCTTATATCTGCATCACTTTTGGAAGATCATTTTGCAGGGTACATCAATCTGGGTTGGAGATTGTTTTCCTTTAGGGCTTGAAATTGTCACTCCAAGCTCTTCTTGGCTTGAGGGTTTATGTTGAGAAGTCTGCTGTGATTTGATGGGCTCTCTTTGTATATGATTTGTTTCTTTTCTGTAACTGCTTTTAGAATCTTGTTCTTTTGTTGGGTTTCTAGAATCTTAACTATTATATGCCTAGGTATAGAATTTTTTCACCATGGATAGTTGGTGTCCTATATGCCTCACTTATCTGTATGTCAAGTTCTTTTCTCTTGCTTTTAAAATTTTCTGCCATTACTTTTGTGAACAGTTTTATTATGTCATTTTTACTGCCCCCTGTTTCTTCATTGACTGTCATCAGTCTTATGTTACTCTTTGCATCAGCTAGAAGCTGCTGGATTGATTTCTTGTGGTCCCTTACTATTTTTAAGAAATGTTTCCTTTCCTGGTCACTAATTGCAATCCTCTCTTCTATATCTGAAATTCTGTCCTCACATTGGCTCATTTTGCTGTGTAAACTTTCAATGGAGTTTTAATCTCCTGGAAATCTGTTTGCATCTGTTTTATGGATTCCATTTGTTTCCTATGTTGATATTCCATCATGTTCCTCAGCTTTTCTATTTTTTTTAATCTGCATCAGTTGCAAATTTATTAATCATGTCTTGCCCTATGGACACAATCTCCATTATTATATGAGAAATTATTTCTGATTTCCTTTTTTCCAGATCCTCTTCTGTTGCTAGTTCAGGGAGTCCACGTTGTTGAGTAATAGATTGTTCCATGTTGTTGCCCTTTGGGGTTGCACTAGGTGATCCGGAAGTCTGGTTCTGAGATTTGTTTATGTGTCTTCTCATTTTAACAGATGCATCCTGCTATGCCTTCATTGAGGCAACTTTTTGTTCACCCAGTGATCTTCAATTCTCAGCAAGTCAGTAAAAGGCCTTTTCTCTGCTGCTCACCACCGTCCCAATTCCTGGGTTTAAAATGGTGGCTTTCTGGATCCCTGCACTGTCCTGTTATATGGGCATGGCTTTGGCTGGTGCCTGCCCCCTGAATATCTGTTGTCTGGGTAGGCCTTTGTCTCAGTGTTGTGAACCTGAGTCACTGGTATCTGAGTGGGCTTCTGGCTGGGATCTTCATGCATTTACTGATGGTGTCTGGGAAGGCCTTTTGCTGTTGCTTTCATGCCTGCAGAGCTCTTTTCCAGGTCAGCCTTTGGATGGAGCCTCTGGGCCCAAGATGCTTGTGTCTCTTTTGGGCCCTGGTTGGGACCTGTGGGCACCTGCACCACTCTGGTCCATGCAGGCTTCTTTCACAGATCTGTGCACACTTAGCAATGGTAACTTGGTGGGCCTCTATTAAGGATATTCTTAAAGGTAGATTAATAAATTCAGGAAGTATATATATATATTTATATATATACCTTATTAATCTTATTAGAAAGAAAGGGTGAAGACAGGGATCATAGGCTGTACTTAGGAATGTATGGTAAAGGAAATGCCCACTTTTTCTTGAATACTTTATTTAAAATGAAACAATTGTTCCTTAAGTAAAAGTTTAAACTATGAAACATTTTCACAGCCATTAAATGGCTCTAATATAAAAGCAGACAATACCAAATTTAGATAAGTATGTGGATACATGGGAGTGCTAACAATGCTACTGGTAATATAAAATAATATAGCTCCTCAGAAAACAATTCAATGGTTCCCCAATATGTTAAACACATTTAGTATATGATGCAGCAATTAGGTAGTCAAGATAACTGAAAACACCTGAAATAGGGTGTGAATACATCATAACTATAAATGGACATGAGAAGTCTTATAGAGATAAATGACATGCTTTAAAACTAATTTATCAAGATAGATGCAAACCTCAGTAAATTTCTGAAATTCTTTGAATTTATGTATTTAAATCAGTAAATTCTATACTATGTAAATTATACATCATAAAAGAATATTCCTCTCATTTAAAAAATTATATATATATATATGTTCTATTCGTGAGGACAAATGAGATGTGCCTAAACTAGCAACTCTAGAAATGCCATTCACTCAATTCTCTTCAAGAATATTGATATTATGAAAGACAGAAAAAAAGAAAAATTGCTATAAAGATTAAAGAGATTATAAAGATTACTATAAAGATTACCAACTAAATTCAATGTGTGATTCTGAATAGAATCATAAATGAAAGATTGAAATTTATTAGGGATATTATTGCAACAATTAGTGAATTTGAAACATTGACTATAGATTAGATAATTGCATTTTGCCAATGTTAAGTACCTTGAAAATGACAACTATACTGTGACTCTATGTAAGAATTCTGCCAGGTTCTTTAGATACATACTGAATTGTTTATATGTTAAGGGACTTAAAAGGGGACTGTAATACTTTTTCTTAAATGGTTCATAAAATAGTGAAAAGAAGATAGGAAGAAATGGAAAGACAGAGCAAATAGGGGTAGGGTAAAAGGATAGGAAAAGGAAAAGTGGATAGGAGAAAAAATGAGAGAAGGGGAGGGAAAGGAAGTAATTGGCCCTAAAATGTTAACAATTGGCAAATACAAGGAGTATACTGGAGTTCTCTGAGGTAGTTTTGCAATTTCTAAATATGTTTAAAATTATTTCTGTACAAGAGTTTTAAATTTTTAAAATGATCCAGAGGTCACACATCCAAAGAAAAGAGCTAAACTTGAAAGCAATGTAATCTATCCTTTGTTTTTTGGGTTTTTTTCTGTCCTCCCTGTCAGTTATCATACAAGTATAGACTATAGGTTTAGGGTAATCTTTTTTTTTTTTTGGTACCGGGGATCAACTCGGGTCCTTGCGCTTGCACAGCAGGCAGCAAAACCACTGAGCTAAATCCCCGGCCCAGTTTAGGGTAATCTTTAAGGCTTATGGTAATCTTCTAACTTCTTTTATTTTAAAAAACAAGTTTGTTTTTTTTTTTGGTACTGGGGATCGAGCACAGGACCTTGCAGTTGTGAGGCAGGTGGGGTGAAAAATAAGTTTTAATGTGCTTGTAAACTGTATCTTGTCAATTAAGTTTCACAGTTTTTTACTTACTAAACGAAACAAACATTATTCAGATAAATCCATGATATATAATTCTTTTGTAAATGTTACCTCAGTTTTGTTACTAATTGGTCTATACATTTCTTTTACTGTTGGGCCAGGAATTTAGCTCAGTGGTTCCGCCACCTGCCTCACAACCACAAGGCCCTGAGTTCAATCCCCGGTACCAAAGAAAGAAAAAGATAATCTTTTACTGTGATGTTGTTGTTAGTCTCGAGTGATAACAGCTTCAAAGAATGTGTTTTTAAAAGTTTCCTCCTCTATTTTATAAAAAAGTTTTAAAGAGTTTGTGTTACTTATTTTTATAAACAGAAGAATGTATTTTATTGTGGCATTTTCATTTATGCCTATGACATACTTTGATCATGTCCAACCTCACTTATACCTTCCATTATACTCCTCTCTCACCTCCCCTGATTCTCTTCCTCTTAATAGTCTCCTTTCTACATTCATGTCCTTTTCATAGATTCCATATATGAAAGAAAAATGTGATGTTTGTTTTTCTGAGTCTGGCTTATTTCAATTAACATGATGAGCTAAGATCCTAATAAATTATTAGTTCCTAATTATTAGTTCACTGCTGAGTTCATTTGCACCTGAGTTATTTTTCATGTAGGAATAACTTTAAGTACTAAAGATTATTTATTATTTATTTTAATTGCTAAAAGTTTTAATATATTTAGAAACAGTGCTCATGGCACCTTATTTGTTCTTGGTTTTATTATTTTCTGTGTTCTATCTCATGTTTCATCAGAAACTAAGCTAAACTATAGCAGATTTATTGAATTCTCCCAACAATCACTTTTGGGTTTCACTGATGATACCTATCATTTTAGCATTATCTATCTCATTGATTTACACTCCAATCTTTATAATTTCCTCCCTTCTTTTGCCCTGTTTGTTTGCTTTCCATTTTCTACATTTCCAAAGTGAAAGCATATTATTGATTTGAAATATTTCTTCTTCACAAATATGCTTACTCAAATCTACAAATTTCTAAGTATTCCTTTAACTGGAACCCATTAGTTCTGTTATATTATTATTTTGTTTTCTTTCTATTGAATTGTTGCCCTGTGATGTGTTTCTTTGCTTCATGTGTTATTTAAAATTATGGCACTTAATTTCCAAATATTCTGGATTTTCAATTACATTTGTGACCAGTAGAAAGTTACAGATAAGAATTTCATCATAAAGCATGGGATTTTATCATAATCTGAGCATTCACTTAGGCAAGTTACTTGAAGTCACAAGTCTCCTTGTTTAATCTGGAAAAGATAATAATATTCTTATATGTCTACTATGAGTACTAATAAGTACTGAACACTGCTCTCTTATGTCATAAAAATTTAACATGGGATAACCATTATTTTTTCTCTTCTCAATTAAAATTCCTGAATATTTCTCTTCTTTAAAAACTCAGGAAGTAATGTAGACAACACTTAAATAATGCGTTTTTAATTTTATAATTCAAAACATGTGTAACACTTGGGAATTTAACCCATGGAAATAAAAACATACAAAGACTAATACCTTGTAGCTGGAAAGCTTCTTTTACTGTCAAAGGAACACCAAGTAATGGCCATTTCTTTTCTAGGACAGTTTCATCTTCTTGCCTCTCTGCAAGTCTTTGATCTACAGCAAGTGCCTCTTTTCTGGCTGCCTCAAACCTAGGAAGAAATTAAACAGTCCAAATTCTAACTACATAGAGTAATCATTTATTCAAGTATACAAAAAATTAGATCAGAAAGTTCAGAAAGTTAAAAATAATGTACTTATCAACAGTCTTATAAAGACTCATTTGAGCCAATGATTCTCCTTGAAACAATTCATCATATGAACAACAATTAAACCTACTAACAAGGATTAATATAGAAAGCTGATTGATGCATCATTATTTTTATTGAGAACAACATGAAGCAACCTGTCAAAAACAAATTATGGTAGATATCTGCTATATATAAATATACCGGGAATAAAAGTATCCTTAATAAAAGTTACACTGCTTTTTGGAAATTTCTATGATACATTATGATTTAATAAAAGTTACACTGTAATACTTATAGCATGACAAAAATCATGTGAAAATGTATATGCATTTGTAAACAAAGTAAAATATAAACAGTAAATAACCATTCTTTTGGAACAAAGATTATGGGTAAATTTTTTATATTTTGCAAATTTTTACAATAAATACAATTCATTCAATTTTTTAAAATACAATTAAGTCAATATGCCCAAAAGAATATAACTTTATGACATATTAAAACAAGCACTAAAGTATATATTTAGAATGTACTATCTCTGTATCTGAAATACTATATCTTCTAAAGAGAAATTAAAAATTCCCTAAAATGCCTGTCATATGACTTCAAAACTTTTAATAAAAAATCATCAGGGCTTATCTATAAGGAACATCCAAGGGAGATAAAGACTAGAAAATAAAAGATAACTAGAATCATGAAAGTACAGGACTATACAAAACTCCCTACAAGAACAGATACACACAAAACAGGATATCAAACCTTAGCATGACAAATAACATCCAAAGCACAAAAATAAAGAGATGGAAATGAAAAACATATACAAACAAGTGGAATACAATTAAAATTACAGGAGGAAGTTCATAATCAATAATGTTGAATGCAAACACATTAAATTCATCAATCAAAAAGTGGTTGAATATGAAAAACAAGACAACCATATGTTGTCTGAAAGATATTCATCTCATTTGTAAAGATACACATGGACTGAAAGTCAAGGCTTAGAAAAAGATATACAAATGGAAAAATCACAAGCAGAAACAGCTGTGCTAGCCACATATTAAGCAGACTTTAAATAAAAAGCTAATAAAAATCAAAAATGACCATTATATATTGACAAAATGATTGACTCACTATGAAAATGACAATTTCAAATATATATCCACCTAACACCAAAAAAGTGGAATATACAAATTAAGCAGTACCACGCATAAGAGAGAGAGATAAACAGTAATACAATATAACCAGGTAGAGCAGAATTACATGCAGCAGGACTGCTGTGGCACTGGGAATATCAACATACTAACACCGTCTCAGAAACAGGACAGGTAAAGTTAGTTCAGTTATTCCTGACTCAGAAGATATTGGAAAGTCTTCTCTAACTATAGAGTTTATTCAAGGAATTTTTGTTGAAAACTATGATATTACTATAGAAGATTCTAATAGAAAGCAAGTTGACATACAATAATGTATGGAGTCTTGGGCACCGCAGGTACCAAACGATTTACAGCAATGAGGGATTTGTACATTATACATGCACAAGATTTTGATTTAGTTTATCCCATCACAATACAATCCATATTTAATGATTTACAAGATCTGAGAGAACAGATTCTTTGAGTTAATGACACTGATGTTATTCCAATGATTCTGGTTTGCAGTGTGACATAGGAGATGAAAGCATTATAGAACAATGTCAGTATCTAGCAAGATAATGGCAGAACTGTGCAATCCTAGAATCTTCTGTAAAATCAAACAAAAATGTTAATGAAATCTTTTAGGATTAAGTGCAGCAAATTAACAGAAAAACTCCAGTGCCTGGAAAAGCCTGAAAGAAGTCATTGTGTTTGAGTGGATAAAGAAAAGGCTGAATCTACACACAATGGAGTATTATTCTGCCATAAAAAATGATAAACATGAGTTATTTGTAGGAAAATGAATGTATCTTGAGATCATAATATTAAGTGAAATAAATCAGACACAAAGATTAAATACTATGTCGTTTCTCTTATATGAGAAACCCAACATGTAAAGAAAGAGCAAAAGAAAAGTTAATAGGAAGTAGGAAGATAGAGTTTTTTCAAAGAGGAAGGAGGTAGAGGGATGGATGGTAGGGATGGATGGTGAGAGGAAGAAGGAGGAAAGGAAACAGGGATATAAAAAGGAATTAAGATGTGTTATGTAGCTCTGTCAATAATATTTCCCTGTCCACGAAGATTTCAAAGCAGTAAACAGCAGCAAATCACCCTCTCTGAGATTTGGAATCCATATACTGGAATATAACAACTTGGGGAAGAAAAGAAGGAAGGAAGTGAATCAGGGGATCCAAGAAGGATCTCCAGAAAGTGCAAAAAATAGATCTCAATGGAGCAAAAGGAAATAACAAACTACACTTTTCCCCTGACTCCCAGCTTGTGGTGGGATAGAAGAGGCTCAAATCTACAGGGACACAGTGAGGGTGAGTGACTCCAGAGGCCTCCAGGGAGAAACATACCATGGAACAGAGAAGTAGATGCTGTGAGCTATAACAGCTGGCAAGTGACTCCATTCCAAGCATCCCCTAGAGAGAGGGCTTGGTGAGGCACCATTTCAAAGATGGGCCAATTGAAGATAAAAGAAAGAGCTGAATTATTTGAAGAAGACAGTGCAGAATAGAAATGATCACTTCTGTAAAGAATTTCAGATTATGAAAAGGAACCAAGCAGAAATACTTGAAATTTAAAAACAAATTGAGAGTTTTTGCAGTAAGTATAATCAGTCAGAGGACAGAATAAAAGAACTTGAGGAAAAAACTGATATAGTAGACCATTTATAATGTGGTACTCAAAAGCCAACAAGACACGATGAGAGATTAATTCAAGAGATCCAAAATAACAACTAAAATAATCTCAAAACGTATAAGTGTTAAGGAAGGGACAGAAGCCAGTCTAGTAGCATCTGGCTGTAGTCCCAGCATTCAAGAGACTGAGGTAGGAGGATCACTATCATTTCAAGGTCAGCTTGGGCTATATAGCAAGATCCAGGCCAGCCTAAAGTACAAAGAGAGACCCTGTCTTGACCTGCACTCCTCAAGAAAAGGACAGGAACAGAAAATGAAACTAAAGGCATAAAAGTTTTTATTCACTGAAATTAGTACAACAAATTTTCTAAATATAGAGAATGAAATTACATGAAATATTTAGAACCCCTAATAGATAAAATTACAAAAGAATACAACACATCATAGTCAAAATGCAAGAAATTCAGATAATAGAATACTAAAAGCACCTAGAAAAAAGACCAACTAACTCATAAAACAGATTTTTCAACATAAACATTAAAGATCAAGGGAGGTTGGAGTGAAGTTCCCGAAGTATACGAAAAAAATTGCCAAGCCAGACTGCTACATCCTGCAAAACTATCTTTCACAAAAGATTGAGAAATAAAGACCCAAATGTGTCCATTTTGTATTATAAAAAAAATCACTTACTTCTGTAGAGGTACAAAAATTATATCTAATGTACTTGTGATGAGTTTTTATAAACTGTAGCACAAAATCATTGGTTATTTTTCACAAATAAAACAAACACAAATTAGTAAAAGAAAATAACCAGAATTTAATTTTATATTTCACTAGAAACAAACATCAAAGGTGAATACAACATTCTAAATAAAAAGTATGCAGAAAACAGTTCACATTAAACAAATAAACAGATGTGCAAGTGTATCTCAGGCAAACAAGAGTCAATTGGTTGAAATGACACCTGTCTGAGCAGTGCTTGGGATAGTCAGTACACCATATAGTCAAAAAGACACAAAATCAACAAAGAAATATCAGAATCAAACCACACCATGAAACAAATGGAGTTAAGATACCTAGAGTGCTTCATCCAAAAATAATAGAACACCAATTTTTTCAGTAGCAAACAGAACCCTCTCCAGACTAGGCCATGTTATATGCCTTAAAGCAAGCTTACATGAATATATTGGAATATAAAGGATATCTTGCATTCTATCTATCATAAAGGTGCCCAGATCCTGGAAATCAACAACCTGAAGACCAAAAAAATGGTGTAGAGGGAACACAAAAAAACAGGAGAAGAAGAAAATAGGATTCATTGCTACAGAAGAAATAGAACACTTGTGCAGATCAAAGAACACTCAACCCAGTGGATCAGTGGTGTACCCACCCCATTGGGGATTAGTGAAAACAACTCCACTGCTCACTGAGAAACAGTGATATTTGAACAGTGCTACTTTTTTCTTTTCCCCCAGGGCCACTTTGCTGCCCTGAAAGAAGCAAAGGTAGACCCATACAGCTGCAGCAGACACCCAGTCAACAGATTGAGGGAATTTATGTTGAGAAGTAGAAACCAGGTCCACCCAAACTCCACTCCAAGGACCACCCAAGGCCATTGAAGCTGTCCCTGGCTACAAAGGGCCAGAGACATCCCCTCTACTCTGCAACCAGAGATGTAGTCAGGCAAGTGGCCTTGGCCAGTGACAGGAAAGGGATATTCCAAGTGACCCTAGCCAGTAGCAGGGCAAATGAACCCATCCTCCCCACCTTCTTTAGCCAGAACAGGAAAATAATCAAAGATGTGGAACAGAGGTACCCAGTCAAGACCTGGGAGGGGCCAACAGCACACAGACCTGAGAATAGCCTCAGACTGGCTCCAGCAGAGGGCACCATAGTGGCTGAGAGTTGAACAGACAGGATCACAGAGGGGAGACTTCAGCAAGTGACATTGGGAAAGCTGCTGCCTGGGGAAGGGTCCCAGCTCTCAACCTCAGAAGTAAAAAACAGCTGCATGTCCAGCATCATCTTTGCCAGAGACCTGACAGGGCTGCATAGTGCACTTAACGGCTCTGTCTCAGACACTAATATGGAACAGCAGACACTGGAAAAATTTTAGTATTTTTGTTATTTTATTTTTCTTTCTTTGCTTGATTGGTATTCCTGCTTCTGTCTGGTTGGGTTTGGGGTTTTGTTCTTATTTGTGTTTGTTTGTTTGTTTTCTTTTTCTTTCTTGTTGATGTTGTTGTTTAGGTTTTATGCATTTATACTTGCTCTGTTCTTTTTGTCTTTTTTCTCTCTTTCCCTCAACTATCTCTCTTGATTTTATGAAACATTCATGTGAGTGAAGTATCTCTTGCCTTTTTGGTTAACTTCAATATTCCTTTGCTTCCTTCTTCATGCTTTCTCTCCTGTCCTCTCCCTAATATCACAAAGCTTGGGTGTTTATCCTTTGGTCTCCAGCCTTGCTTCTTTTATATTTCTTTGCACTTATCTCTCTGTTTTGTCCCCATTCCTCTTAAATTTCCCTCCCAAAGGATAAAATCAGTCTATTAAAGGGTAAGTTGCTGCATACAAGCTCCTGATTTAAATAGGATCTTGTTACACAATAGTAGAGTTCGGTGGTTAAAGGTATCAAACTAAAAGGGACCAGTTTTTCAATTGCTAGACTATGATAGATGCTATTGATATTGCTAATTGTACTACTTTAACAAGAATATTATACTTGTTGTAATTAATTGTTTTCCAGCCTATGACAAAAAAGTGATTGTTCACCACCATAGTCCAGTATCAAAGAACTGGATGCTGAACTAAATACATATCAACCTCTCACCCTCAAAAGATTGGGAGGGTAGGATCTTGGGATAAATACAAAGACCAAGAACCACCGACACCAAGAAGACATTCCTGAGAAACAGACATTTCCTAGAGAAGCCTTGATAATAGTGATAAAGCTATCTACAATAAGAAAACTACAAGCAACAACTCAGAAAACAAAATAACTTTTAAAAATAGAAAATGATAATACAGTAGTAAAATGCAACGCTACATGTCTAGCCTACCTAGGACAAGTATAGGAGACAATGAGATAGAGGAAATTAGAAGCAAGATAACTGAACTATCTGAAATGATAGCTACAGAAGTCAATAAACAAAAAAAAGAGGCTATAGAGAAAAATAACTCTCCAGGTTAAAAAAGAAATGGCAATCGAGCCCACTGCAGACAGGCAGGTCTGTGCACGCCCTACCGAGGTCATGAGTCGCACTGAAGACACCAAATCACCCCGCTGCAGACAGGCAGCCACCTGGTTCCACACTACAAAGACGCAGAGGACACCAGACCACCAGACCAAGATACTGAGTCCTGCTGTTCCTGGCCCAGAGGTAGGGGCTTGTGAGTCAACGTCCCACTGCTCCTGGTCCAGAGGATGGGGCTTCCTGGTCACCATCACTCTCACTGCTCCCAGCCCAGAGGAAAGGGATTTTCGGTCACCTTCTGTCCCACTGCTCCTGGCCCAGAGGATGCTCGTGGCTCCTGGCCGACCTCACCCACTTCAGAGGAGGTAAACCATGAAGGCACTAACAGCCCCCTGGCCCAGTTGAAATGAGAAAATACACAAATAAGTCCCAAAACCAGACTTCCAGATCACCTACAGCAACCTCAAAGGGAAATGAGATGGAACACTCTGATAATCAACAACCTGGACCCACTGAACTGGCAACAAAAGGGGATCTGGAAAAAATGAAATCAGAAATAATTTCTCAGATAACAGGAGAAATT
>NW_004624910.1:2329743-2347530 GCF_000247695.1 Heterocephalus glaber
TTGAAGACATTGGTGCAGGAAAAGATTTTATGAACAAAACCTCAGTTGCCCATGAACTAGCACAAACAATCAACAAATGAGATCTCTTCTTATTAAAAACTTCTGCACAGCAAGAGAAACCACCAGCAGTGGGAAGAGACAACTCACAATGTGGGAAAAAATTTTCACCTACTGTTCCTCAGACAAAGGTCTACTATCTCGAATCTATAAAGAACATTAAAAAATCAGACATCCCATTTAAAGACCCAGTCCCAAAATGGGCATCTGAAATGAACAGTCATTTCTCAGACAAAGAAGTAGAAATAACAAATAAACATATGAAAAAATGTTCAACATCCCAGTTCATTCGAGTGTTGCAAATGACAACAATGCTGAGATTCCACCTCACTCCAGAAAGAATGGTCTGCTATCAGGAAATCAACCAATAACAAACACTGGCATGGCTGTGCGGAAAGAGGAACACTGATCCACTGCTTGTGGGAGTGTAAACTGGTGCAACTACTGTGGAAATCAGTATGGAGATACCTAAAAGAACTAGGAATGGAAGTCTCATTTGACCCAGCTATTCTCCAGTTGGATATCTTCCCCCAAAATTAATAGAATCATACCACAGTGATATATGTGCTCCCATGTTCATAGCAGCACAGTTTGTAATAGCTAAAACTAGTAAACAGGCCAAATGCCCATCAACTGGAGACTGGATAAAGAAAATGTGTTTTTTTTTATATAATGGAGTGCCACTCTGCCATAACAAATGAGAAATTAGAGACATTTGTTGCTTAATGGATGTACATTGAGGCAATTCTCTTAAGTGAAATAAATAGGACACACATGTGTAAATACCAAATAGTTTCTCTAGTGTGTCAAACTGAAAGTGTAAATAAGGCCTACAAGGGATAATAGATTATGTGAAATAGGAAGAAAAAGGGCAAAGGGGAAGGGGAAGTGGGAAGGTTAGGGGAAATGAAAGAAGGTGATGTAATTAATATGAGAAAAAGAAAAAATGGAAATAAAGTCTTTGTAGATAGGGAGGGGTGGCTGAAGGGAGGGCAGGGGATTTCAGAGAAAATAAGCATCCAGATGAATTATGTAAAGGTGGAAATTTCCAATGATGAACATCATTCTATTTTATACCTTAAATCTACCAATATAATTAATAAAAAAAGAAGAAAGTATATGCTGCAGAATGAGCCAATTTGAGGAGAGAATTTCAGACATAGAAGATAAGATTGCAGTTAAGAATAAACATATGAAAAAATGTTCAACATCACTGGTCAGTTGAGGGATGCACATGAAAATAATAGTTAGATTCCCTCTCACTCCCTCAAAAATGGCTTCTATCAAGAAATTAACCAATAACAAAATGCTATCAGGTATACGGGGAAAAAGGAACCATTCTCCACTGGTGGTGGGAGTGTGGACTGGTGGAACCACTGTGGAAATCAATGCAGAGATTCCTCAAAAATCTAGGTTTAGAGGTCCCATTTGACCCTGCTATTCTCCTGCTGGGTATGTTCCCAAAAGAATTAAAAGCATCATACCATAGCAACATATGCTCACCCATGTTTATATCAGCACAGTTTGTAATACCTAAATCTTAGAAACAGCCCTAAAAGCTATCAACTTATGAGTGAAGAAAGAAGATGTGGGGTTTTTCAATAAAGTGGAGTATTAGTAAGCCATAAAGAATGATAGTTGAGACATTTATAGGATTAATGGTTGCACCTTGAGGCCATACTAATAAGTGAAATAAATTCAACACACATGTGTAAGAACTGAATCATTTCTCTAGTGTGAGAAACTGAAAGTGTAAATGAGGACTGAAATGTATAATAGATATGGTGAAATAGGAAGAAAATGTTTAAAGGGAAAAGAGAACTAGGGACAGGGACAGAGGAAAGTAAATAAATGAAAGAAAAATTTGAAAGTATGAAGAAAAAATGAAAACAAAGCTTATGTATATGGGGGATGGAGGGCAGATGAATGGGAAAAAATGAGAATGAAGATATATCATGTACAGGTACAAATTGAGACTACATAAATGTACTAATAAACTCAACTTTTTTAAAAGATTGCAGTTAGTTATCATGGAAAAAGTGGTTTCTTAAAAATCACAAAGGACCATGAGAAATTAATCCAGCAGCTTCTAGATGATGCAAAGAAGAGTAACATAGGATTGATTGGAGTCAAGGAAAAAGCAGAAGATAGTGCAAACAGTATTAAAAAAACTGTTCACAAAAGTAATCACATAAAATATCCCAAATAGGGGAAAATAATTTGACATACAGAGCAGTGAGGCATATAGTATTCAAACTATCCATGATCAAAAAAAAAAAACCCTACATCTAGGCATATAATAGTCAAGATTCCAGAAACTCAACAAAAGAACAAAATATTAAAAGCAGTTAGAAAAAAGAAATAAATCACATACAAAGTAAAGCCCATCAGAATCACAGCAGACTGCTCAACACAAAACTTCAAGTCAAGAAAACCCTGGAGTGAAGTATTTCAGGCCCTAAAAGAAACACCCTCCAACCCAGATTGACGTACCCTGCAAAATTCTCTCTCAAAATTGATGGAGAAATAAGATACTTTCATGATAAAGAACACCTGAGGAACTTCACAAATACCAAACTAGAACTCCAAAAACTTCTAAACAATATCCTACAAAAATACAATGAGTCACAACTTCATGAAGCCCAATAGAATGAAGCCATCAGAAAATGTATGAAATTAAGTGGAAAGGGGAAAAATTTAAAAATATAAGAGGCAACAACAGGAAAATATCCGGACAATGATGAGTCAGTATATGTCAGTTATAACTATCAATGTTAATGGCCTCAATTCACCAATCAAAGAAATACACCAGCTGAGTTGATCAAAGAGCAAGATCCAATAATATCCTGCATGCAAGAAATACACTTAATTCTTTTTTTTTTTTGTACCAGGGATCGAACTTGGGACCTTGCGCTTGCAAGGCAGGTGGTGGAACCACTGAGCTAAATCTCCAGACCAAACACACTTAATTCTAAAAGAAATTCATAGACTGAAAGTCAAAAGATGGAAAACAATACTCCATGTGACAAGAATCCAGAATAAAGGAAGTGTATCTATCCTATTTGCAAACAAAGTAGATTTCAAACCAAAACTAATTAAGAGAGACAAAGAAGGTCACTACATCCTTGTAAAGGGAACAAATCAAGAGGAAGAGATGATAATCATAAATGCACCAAATATTTAGTGCACCAAACTTTATGAAAGTAATATTAATAGACATGGAAAATCCAATAAGCATTAATAGAATACAGGGGACCTCAATACCACACTGTCACAAATAGGCAGATCAAGTAGACCAAAAGTCAACAACTAAATACTAGAACTGAACCAAACTTCTGAACAAATGGACTTAATATATGTGTACAGAGTGTTCTATCACACAAAATCAGAATGCACATTCTTCTTAGCTGCACATGGGTCATTCTCCAAAATAGATCACATGTTAGCTCATAGAACATGTTTAAGTAAATGCAAAGAAATGGAAATTATTTCCTGTATATCATCAGATCATAGTGCCATGAAATTGGAGATCACTAGTCAAAGAAACCACAATAACTTCATAAGCACATGGAAATTGAATAGCATCCTCCTGAACAACCAATGGGTCACAAAAGAAATTATAGAAGAAATTAGACAGATTCTACAATTAAATGATAGTGCCAATATAATATACTGGAATTTGTGGGACACAATGAAAGCAGTGTTACAAGGGAAATTTATAGCAGTGAATTCCCATATTAGGAAATACCCATATTAGGAGCTCAAATAAACAACCTAATGCTGAACATCAAGCATCTAGAAAAAGAAGAGAAAGACAAACCTGAAACTCATATAAGGGATGGTTTTATAAAGATCAGAGGAGAAATAAATGCAATGGAAACTAAGAGAGTGATACAAAAATTTAACATATCAAAGAGTTCATTGATGAAAAGAATAAATAAAATTGACTAACCCTTAACTGACCTTGCCAAAAAAAAAGAAAGAATATGCTCAAATTTATGCAATTAGAAATGAAAAGGTTAAAATTACAACATGTCCATCAGAAGTGCAGATGATCATCAGTACCTACTTTGAGAACCTGTACTCCAATAAGACTGAAAACACAGAAGAAATTAACAGATTCCTAGATACCTATGAATTACCAAAGTTGAATCAAGGAGATATGTTAATTTTTTAAAAACCCAATATACATCAGTGAAACTGGAAATGTAATTAAAAACTTACCAACAAAGAAAAACCCAGGCCTTCTTGGCTTCACTGTTGAATTCTACAAGAAATATAGAGAAGAGCTAATGCCACTACTTCTCAAACTCTTTAATGAAATTGAATGGGAAGCAATACTGTCAAATGCATTCCTGGAAGCAAGCATTACCTTGATATCAAAAGCAGAAAAAGGCTCAACCAAAAGAGAACACTACAGGCCAATCTCCCTAATGAATGTAGATGTAAAAATCCCCAATAAGATACTGGTAAACAGAATGCAGATGATCATCATGATGATCATATACTCTGATCAAGTGGGAATCATATCATGGACGCCAGGATGGTTCAACACATATAAATCAATAAATGTAATATATTATATTAATACAGTGATTTCAAATTCTATATGATCATCTCAATAGGCACAGAAAAACGTTTGACAAAATGCAACACATATCAATGATAAAAACCCTAGAGAAAATTTGTATAGATGGTCCTTATCACAACCTGATAAAAGCCATCTATGAAAAGCAAACATCCAACATCATACTAAATCATCACAAACTGAAATTTTTCACACTAAAATCAGGAGCAAGACTAGGATGTCCACTATCACCATTGCTGTTCAATATAATTAGTCACAGAAATTACAAAAGGCAAGGAAATAAAAGGAATAAAGATAGGAAATGAAGAAGTTAAATTGTAATTATTTGCAGATGACATGATATTCTATGTAGAAGACCCCAAAAATTCCATCAA
The DNA here is from genome assembly GCF_000247695.1 of Heterocephalus glaber. Next base: position 2,334,763 of record NW_004624910.1, read on the forward strand.
AAGGTTTCTAGATTAAAAACCAAATTCACTATAGTAGCTGGGCACAAGGTCAATACTCAAAAATCAATAGCCTTCCTGTACACAAATAACACTCACTGAGAGAGGAATAGGGGAAATAACTCTTTTCACAGTAGCATCCAAAAAATAAAATACCAGGAATCAATCTAATTAAGGAAGTAATAGACCTTTACTTTGATAACTAGAGCACTCTGAACAAAGAAATCCAAGAGGATAACAGAAAATGGAAAGGCATCCCTTGCTCTTGAGTAAGAAGAACTATTATTTCTGATTTCATTTTTTCCAGATCCTCTTGTGTTACTAGTTCAGGGCATCCAGGTCGTTGAGTATCAAAGTGTCCCATCTCGTTTCCCTTTGGGGTTGCTCTAGGTGATCTGGAAATCTGGTTCTGAGGCTCGTTTACTTGTCTTCTCATTTTGACTGGGGGAGGGGTGCTGCTGTCACCCTTGTGGCTCACCTCTTCTGTGCTGGGACCGGTGATAGTTTGGCCCAGAAGCCTCCTACCCTGCACTGGGAGCTGTGGCATGTCAACCCAGAAGCCTCCTCTGTGCTGGGAGCAGTGGTAGTTTGCCCTGGAAGCCTCCTACTCTGCACTGGGAGCTGTGGCATGTTGACCCAGAACCCTCCTCTGCACTGGGAGCTGTAGCACATCAACCCATAAGCCTCTTCTGTGCTGGGAGTGGTGGTAGGTTGGCCTGGAAGCCTCCTCCTCTTCACTGAGAACTGTAGCAATCAACCCGGAAACCTCCTCTCCTGCTGTGTCTTTCTTGAGGTGACTTTTTGCTTACCCAGTGGTCTTGAATTCTCAACAAGTGACCAAGCAGCCTTTACTCTGATGCTCACCAGTACACCAATTCCTGGGTTCAGAGTGGTGGCCTTCTGGATCCCTGAGCTGACATGTTGTCTGGGTGGGCTTCTGCCTGGGGCCTGAGCACACTTGGGATGGTATCTATATGTGCCTCTCGCTGGGGCCCCTATGCAGCTATTGTCTTGGAGGGCCTTTGGTTGTGGGCTGTGAACCCCAGTTTCTGTTGTCTGCACAGGCTTTGGCTGGTGTCTTCTCGCACTTATCAATGATATTGAGGTTAGCCTCTGGATATTGCTTGTGTGGCTGCACAGCTCTTCTCCAAGTGGGTCCCTGGCTGTGGCAGATGGTATGGCGAGCCTCTCACTGAATCCTGTGTGCCTGTGTAGCCCCTTTCTGGGAGGACCTTTGGCTTGGGCGGGTGTGCCAGTGCCTCTGGGGTCAGAGCAGAGCCCAGGCTGGGATTCTCCCACACCGGTTCAGGCCACACAGCTGCTCCTTGGGATCTGCCCATACATACTTAGGGATGGAATGGCGGGCCTCCAGCAGGAGCCTGCATGCCTGTGCAGCTCCTCTCTAGGCAGGCTTCTGGCCTGGGTGGGGGATGCCAGAGGCTGTGGTCTTGGGTCTGACCCCAGCTGGGATCTGCCTGCAGCAGTGCTGGTCTGGGCCACAAAGCTGCTCCCCAGGATCTGCTGGCACTTAAGCAAGGAATGGCAGGCCTGTGGCGGGAGCCCACATGCCCATGCAGATCCTCTCTCTGTATATACTTTCAATTGAGTTTTTAATCTCCTGGATATCTGTTTGAACCTGTTTCATGGATTCCATTTCTTTGCTGTGTTGGGCATTCATAGTTTTCATCATAATACTGAGCTGCTCTATTTTTGCATCTGTTTCTGTTCTACCATCATTAAGCATGTCTTTCATGTTGGTCCCCATCTCTGTAGTTATCTAAGAAATTTTTTCTGCTTGGACTTTTTTCTAGAGCCTTGTTCATCTATTTTGTTGCTTCCTTTGTTATCAGTTCATGGAGTCCAGGTAGTTGACTTTCAGATTATTCCACTTCATTACCAGCTGTATTTTCCTTTGCTTAGCTGGAAGTTTGGGTTTTCATCTTGTTCAGGTGTCTTCTCATTTTTAGTTTTTGTTGTTTATGTTTTTGGTTTAATCCCTGGGTTGATAGCTGTATATTTCTTAGTGTGAGTATCTTCATTGCTTGTATTTAAAACCCTTAACATATGATTACTTCTTAGATGTGTCTTCCAGGTATAGCTGGTCTTTGGGCTGTGAGTCTGTAGTGACCCTTAGACAATCTTGGTTTTGGTATACCAGGAAGGACAACTGACTAGAATAATCATGTCACCTTTGTAATCAGCATAAACAATATCATCAAACACAGCTTAGAAAATGACAAATTGTTGTAACTATTAATCTGTCACCTTTAATGGCATAAACTAGTCTTCTGGTTATATATCAAAATCAAGGATGAACCAGAAATATGTTTGCAGTAAATAAGCCCTCAGTATAATGAATTTACCCTCTGGGAAGACACAGAAGGATTTTCAGGGATAGAGATATAGAAGGAGAGAGAAAGTTTCAAAATAAGGCTAGAGAACACAAGAAGATCATGTAAACTTTGGGAAACTGGCAAAAACAGAAGGAAAAGAGAAAAAGAAACACAAACAAGAACAAAACAAACTAACAGCAACAAGGAAACTAGAAACTGTATTCACCCTCCTATCAAAATAAGAATCAAGAAAAAAACTAAACAAGAGAAAAACAGGAACGTGAAAGGAGAGAAATGAAGAAGAAGAAAAGAAAATAAAGAAAAGGAAAAAGTCACCTACAAGTTGTGTCTCTGCTGTCACAGGTAGACAACATGGGCAGCAGTGTGCAGATCTGAGTTGATTAATCACAGTGAAATAATCATAGTCCACTGATATTCAGGCTGGCTTCTGGCTGTGAGGCAAGAATTGAGCTCCTTGACCTCCTGTGGGTTTGAACTCTGCATGGTTCTGCTGCCAATTCAAGCCACCCTTCCCCACAGCAAGTCTGGATTCCAGTAGGAGATGCTGATCCCAACTGCCCACCAACCACTGCAGTTTGCTGCATCTTTATTACAGTGACTCCCTTCAGTCTCCCTGTAGGCTTCAGTTCTCAACAACAAATCCTGGAGAGTCCTTCTCTCTGCTGCTCATCACTCCACCATCTTCCTGCACTCAGAAGGATGCTCTTTCTGCTCTCCATCATTGTCTGGATTTGGCCACCACTCTCACAGGCAGTCTGCTGCTCTCCCTGGTGGTACACAGCTGATGTCATTGGCCTTCCACAGCTGATGGTTAGGTGGTCTATGGCTCTGAGCTCATTCACTCTTAATGTGTCACTGTAGGTTCAGTGGTCCTCTCTCATTCTGAGACCTGGATGCTGCAGTTCAATATTGACTCCCAACTCAGTCAGAGGTTGCTTGTTATCCCCTCATGATCTGAGAACAAACTGACAGATCATAGGGGAGGAAACAGCTTCCTGGTGACTTGATCCCTGTGTGTGCTGGTGAAATATGCTGCCAGGCTACAACATCCTCTGTTTGGAGGAGGGAAAAAGAGGTGAGAGGCTGTATATCTCAAGTTTATCTTGTGTGCTTGACTCTGCCCACTCTTAGGTTTCCATCAGCTACCTGGGAACTTCCTAGAACAGCGGTTCCTGTGTTGTGCACAAATGAAGGTACCACAAGCAGCCCTGTGGGACTGTTTTGTCTTTTTATAAATTCCTATGCCTATGATTTGTTTGATCAACAGGTGTCTTATTTTAGAATGATTTTGGCATCGATATATATGTCCTTCACTTTCTTCGCCCTTTCTTGCCTCTGTTTTTAGTTGATTTTTTTTCTAAGTGTTTCCAGTGTGACTCCTTCTCTAATCAGCCTGAACTTTGGAGTTAAAAGCACCAGAGTCAGTTCCCTGCCCTATTTCTACTGCAAGGTTTCAGGGATTTTCCGGTACCTGACCTTAATCCTACTACAGGCTTGCAGGGATCATTCAGCATGGATCTGGGTTCTGTCTGCTTCCTTTGTCTGCCAGTGACAGTGGAGACACACCCTGAACTAGACAATATCACAAAACTTTAGATCTCAGAAAATAAGTGCAGTCTTGAAAGCACAGTATGCTTTTTCTCTTTCTTTTGTTTTTTCATTGTTTTTGCTTTTCATAGGTGTGAATATACTTTTTAGGTTTTTCTTTTGTTGTTCCCTTATTTCATTTTCTCTTACCTTCCTCACCAGTTTCCTAAAGCATGAGTAATCTTTCTTAGTCCTTCAGCCTTCTTTTTAATCTCTTTCTCTTCTTTTATTTGTCTTTTTTTCCCCTCTGAACCTTTTTAAATTATCTCTGCTGAGGTTAAAACTGAGAAGATGTCTACTGTATATAACTTTCTGATTTAGTATAAATTTTGTTATGTAATTATAAATATTGAATCTAAAGTTAAATGTGATAACAGTTACCATAGCTTGTTATTTTCTAGACTGTGCTTAATGCCATTGTTATTACCGATCTTACTGCTTCAACTAGGTGACATAATTGTTGTGATCAGTTCTTCTTCCCCATATGCTAATACTGATATTGTCTGGGGGTCATTGATGTTATCATAGTCCATTATCAAAGAACTGTGTGCTAAGCCAAATAGGCAACAACTTCTAATCCTTAATAAATTTAAGAGGCAGGATCTTGGGACAGACTCAAGAGTCAAAACCAGCTATACCTAAAAGACATCATTGAAAAGTAATCATATTCTAAGGAGGTCTCAATATTAGTTATGATACTACCCACCTTAAGCAATTTACAAGCTTCAATCTAGAAAACAAATTTTTAAAACCAGAAAATTAGAAAACCCAAAACCAAGATGAAACCCCAGATCTCCAACTCATGCAAGCCAAATCTAGGGGACATTGAAGTGCAAGAAATCAGCAGCCACAAACTGAACTTTGTGAAATAATAACAGCAGAAATAATAAAGCAGATGAATGAGTCTCTAGAAAATACTAGAAATCATTTCTCAGATAACTAAAGAGATAATGACCATAATGAAGTACATGGTTAGTAAACTTAGACTAGATACAGATAAAATAAAGAGGAGCTTAAGAAAGTGATGGAAAGCACGAATGGTCAACATAGGAAAGAAATATAATCCATGAAACAAATTTAAACACATAGCCTGGGGATTAAAAATTCTATTGAAAGTATATTCAGCAGAATCAACCATTGTGAAGATAGGATATCAGATGTAGAAAACAGGTTTTCAGTTAGTGATCTTCAAATGAAAAACTTAATAGAAGTACCAAGGGACCAAGAAAACTCAGTCAAACCGTTGGTAGGTAATTAAAGAAGAATAAAAATGAAAAATAAAAGGATAGCTGAAAGGACATAAAAAACCTGTTCACAGAAGTCATGGCAGAAAATTTTCCAAGCATAGAGAAAAAATTTTATATAGAGATAAGTGAGGCAAACAGAACTCTAATTAGCCATGATCAGAAACAGACTACAAGGCATATAATAGTCAAGATTGTAGAAATTCAAAACAAGAAGAATATTAAAAATTTCTAGAGAAAATAAGCAGATCATCTATAAAGGCAAGTCAATCAGAATCAAAACCAATTTCTGATGACAAACATTTAAGTCAAGGAAAGGCTGGAGTGAATTACTTTAAGCCCTAAAAGAAAACACCTTCCAATTCATATTGATGTACTCAGCAAATATATCTTTCAAAATTGATGGAGAAATGATACTTCCATCACAACATCTGAAGAAATTCATGGCCACCAAATCAGCACTCTACAAAGTCCTAAAGGATATTCTTAAAAAAGACAATAAAGGCAATATTTCTATGAATTTCAATAGAATGTATCTACCAGGCAAAGCAAGCAATTACACAGAAGTGGAAGAAAGGCAACCAAGAAAAGGATAATTATATGACAAGAAGTCAATACATATCAGTTATAACCATCAATGTAAATAGTCTCAATTCACCAATCAAAAGAAACAGATTGGCAGAATGGATCAAGAAACGAGATCCAACAATATGCTGCATAAAAGAAGCACATTTAACTAAAAAGTAAACTTACACTATTAAAGTCAGAGAATGAAAAACCATACTCCATGAAGCAGGAGCCCAGAAAAAAACAGAGTTATTCTATTTTCAGACAAAGTTGATTTCAAGCCAAGACTGATCAAAAGAGGCAAAGGTCATTATATATTTGTTCAAGGCACAATCCAAGAGGTCTTGATAAAGATCATAAATATATATGCACCAAATAATGGTGCATACACTTATATAAAACAAACATTAATGGACATGTAAAATCAAATAAGCACTAATATAGTTCTAATGCGAGACCTCAATACACCACTGTCTCAAATAGACAGTCGAACTGGACAAAAAAATCAATACAAAAATATCAGGGATGAACCAAACCTTTAAACAAATGCACTTAGTAAATAGCTACGGAGTATCCCCTGCCCATAACAACATAATACACATTCTTCTCTGATGTCCTCAGGACTTTCTCAAAAATAGACCACATACTACCTCATAGAACATGCTTAAGTAAGTGCAAAAAAAATTGAAAGTACTCCATTCATATTTTCAGACTGTAGTGCAATGAAATTGGAAATCAATGGCAAAGGAAACCACAAAAACTACCTGAATACATGGAAATTAAATAATGCCCTCTTTAACAACCAATGGGTCACAAATAAAATTGAAGAAGAAATTAGACAGTTTCTACAATTAAACAATAATGCCAGTGCAACATCCTGGAGCTTATGGGATGCAATGAAAGAAGTCTTATGAGGGAAATATATAGCAGTGAACTCCAACATCAGAAAAACAGAGTGAGCTCAAATAAATAGCCTAATGTGGATAATCAAGAATCTGAAAAAAGAAGAGCAAGAAGCATGAGGGAGGAATTGTAAATATCAGAGCAGAAATTAATGCAATTGAGACTAAGAAAACAGTACAGAGAATCAATGAATCAAAGAGTTGGTTCTCATCTCTGAAAGATTAAATAAAATTAGACAACCTTATCAAATAAAGAGACAAAAACCACTCAAATCCATGCAATTAGGAATAAATAGGGTAAAACCAAAACAGATCCTACAGAAACGCAGGAGATCATCAACACCTAATAAGATGGAAAACACAAAAGAAATGGAAACATTTCTATATATATATGAAATATCAAAGCTGAATCAAGAAGATACAAAATTCTAAATAAACCAATATCAGTCAATGAAATTGAAGAAATAACTGAAAAACTGCCAACAAAAAACTCAATGTCCTGAATCACTAAATGCTGAATTCTAAAAGAAATTTACAGAAGATCTAATGCCACAAGTCTTTAAACTCTTTAATAAAATGGAAAGGGAACTAGTACTTCTGAAATCATTCCTGGAAGCAAATATTACCATGACACCAAAATAAGAATAGGATCTGGGCAACAGAGAACTACAGGTAAAATTCTATAATGAAAATAGATGCAAAAATCCTCAATAAGATACTGACAAACAGAATGCAGCAAATCTTCAAGAAGATAATACATCATGACCAAGTACGATTCAACCCAGGGATGCAGGGATGGTTCAACATATGCAAATCAGTAAATGGCACATACCTTATCAATAGAACCAAGGACAAAAAAAACCCCATATAACCAACTCCCTAGACACAGAAAAAAGCATTTGACAAAGTCTAGCACACATTCTTGATAAAAACCCTAAAGAAAACTGGAATGGAAGGTCTTTATCTCAATCTGTTGGAAGCCATCAATGACAAACCAACAGCCAACAGCATACTAAATGGTCAAAAACTGAAACTTTCAAACTGAAATAAAAAATAATAAATGGATCCACACAATCACCAGTCCTATTCAATATGATTCCGGAAACACTAGCCAGGACAAGTAGATATAAGAAAAAATATAAGAAATATGGATAATAAAGGAAGAAGTTAAATTATCATTATTTGTGTGTGACATGATACTCTACATAGAAGACCCTAAAAATTGCACCAAAAGACTCCTAGATTTAATAACTAAATTCAGCAGCATAACTGTTTACAAAGTCACCAGTCAAAAATTAATAGCATTCCTGTACACAAACAGCAAACTCACTGACAGAGAAATAAGAAAACCATACCTTTCACAATAGCATCAAAAATAGAAATCAATTTAATGAAAGAAGTAAAAAAAAAATTACATCAAAAACTACAGTACTCTTAATAAAGGAGATCTAGGAGGATATCAGAAAATGAAATAAATGATATCTCTTATTCTTAGGTAGAACCAATATAATGAAAATCTCCATACTTCCAAAATTGTTATACACATTTAATGCGACTCTGATAGCAATACCAATAGCATACCTCACAGAACTAGAGAAAACAATCCTAAAATTAACATGAAGCCAAAAGAGACCTAAAATTGCAAAAGCAATTCTGGGCAGCAAAGACAAGGCAGGAGGCATCACAATTCCTGACTGAAAGTTATAGTACAGAGCCACTGTGATAATAATAGCATGGCACTGGGAGAGAGAGAGAGAGAGACAGAGAGAGTCCTCAGAAATGGAACAGAAAGATACAGAAACAACTCCAAACACACTCAGCCAAGTTATCTTTGATAAATGTTCCAAACACCTTCACTAGAAGAAAGATAACCTCTTTATGAAATTGTGCTGGGGAAACTGGCTTTCCACTTGCAGAACATTAAATCTAATCCCATATCTATCACAATGCATTAATCTAAAATCAAAATGGACCAAAGTTTCTAAATATTTTTTAAAAAGCATTTCATTTGCTGGAAGACAGAATAGGTAAAATGGTTGAAGACATAGGTATAAGCAAACACTTTATGAACAAAACACCAATTGCATAGGAAATAATGCAAAGAATCAGAAACTGGGATCTAATCATATTAAAATGTTTTGCATTGTGAAAGAAACCATCAGCAGAGTGAAGTGACAACCCATATAATTGGGGGAAATATTTTTACCAACTATTCCTCAAAGGAATATATATATTCCTTTAAACCCTACATTTAAAGATCCAATCTAAAAGTGAGCATCTGAAATGAATAGACACTTCTAGATGAAGAAGTACTACAGCAAAAAAGTATTCAACATCATTGGTCTCTCAAGAAATCAAATTAAAACAACATTGCTATTCAATCTTACTCCACAAAGAATGGCTGTCATCAAGAAATCAACAAATGCTGATGGGGCTGTGGAGAAAAATGACACTTCTCTATCATTGGTAGAGTGTAAATTGGTACAAGCATTGTGGAAATTAGTATGGAGATTACTCAAAAATCTAAAACTAGAAGTTCCGTTTGACCCAGCTCTTCCCCTTCTTGGTATCTTCCTGAAAGAGTTAAAAGCATCATACCACAGTGATACCTACACACACATATACATAGAGGAAAATTCATAATAGCTAAATCTTGGAAACAGCCCTTATGCCCATCAATGGATTAGTGGTTAATGAAAATGTGGTTTCTATATACAATGGAGTGTTACTCTGCTATAAAGAATGATAAACTTGAGGCATTTTTAGGTAAATGGATGTGCCTTCAGATCATATATTTAAGTGAAATAAATCAGACACAAGTTTAAATATCCCATTGTTTCTCTTGTGTGAGATACTTAAAGTTAAATAAGAACCAAAATGTAGGACACATATTGGCACATAGGAAAAAAGTATTCAAATGGGAAGGGGAACAATGAAGAGGGGAAGGAGAAGTAAAAGAATGGAAAATGAAAAAGAGGATAGAAGGAAAAAATGGAAACAAAGCCTTTGTAAATAAGGAGAGGAAGAAGGATTGAAGAGAGGGGAGGTAAATGGGGAAAAATGAATTAAGAATTACAGAGGTACAAATTTCCTATGATGATTATGATCATTATGTATTTGAAAAATGTACCAATAAATTTAATTTTTTAAAAGATATGTTATATACATGCACCAACTTCACTCAAGGATTGTAAACATTATGTCTTACAAACATCTACCAAGAAAAGGAAGAGGATCAAGAGTTGGAGGGGGGAGGGAGCAAATGGAAAGTAGTTGAAAAGAAGGAAATATAACATGTTATTTATATATACCTATTGCCCACAAGGAATATAAACATTATGTACTACAAACATGAACTAATAAAAAATAAAGACAATGCAAATCAATTTCTAAAAAAGTCATCATATCCCTGCTTTGAATGCATTGTAGCCCTCAGAGCCAGGTCTCAAAAGCTTTGGCCCAAAGCAACAGTGCAAGCATTCCACATTTGTTAAACTCACCAACATCTTCAACAGAATTTCTTGTAGTGATACTTCATAAAAGGGAGATGAAAGATACTTTATCAGTTTTCACATTCTAATCATTTTCCAGTATCACAAGGGAGATTCTTTTAGTTATGTAATAGTCCTACAGTATGTAGCTTGTACTACCAGAAGCTATATCTAGTATTACTGCTAAGATACATTCTTTATCTATCAACATAAATGTAAGAAATGGTGCACTATATATTTTAACATGCCCCGTCCTTTGTATTGGAGTGTATAGTAAGGTCAATTCTAAAAACACCAGTATTTTACCATTATAAAATGTCCAAATATCTCCTATATAGACCATTCCAGATATTTTCACTTCTTTGTAATTTTAGCTTACTGTACATTTTCTAATAATTCCAGGTTTTTAATCATTGCATTTTTCAAAGAAAGCATTTAGATTATCAGAGCTATTTAGTTTTTCAAATTTGTTAAAAGCCTATGGAGACAGTAATCTTGTGAATAAAATATGCCACTTCATTTAGCATAATGTCTTAGAAGATAGTCCCTTTAATATTTATTGTAAAGGAAAAGTCCAGACTTTTCAAATCTCCTTACTATGTTTCTTTTTTGTTTATATAAGGATCAATGTTTAAAATTCTGTGGCCTAGCACAAGAACTGTAAATTTCCAAATAATTTAACAATTCTTATACATCATTTTCGTGTTTCCAGCTGTAAATACTCTCTTTGAATCCCTTGTTTGCTTGTATATAAATATATTTGAAATACCAAATGTACAAGTTTAGTATTTTGTCTGGTAGCGAATGTTTCACATTCTAAATATTATTTGGACATGTTAAATGCTGATCCAGTACTGTGGATGTGACTGTGGGAAGTAATCATCTGTAATTTGACACAAGGATTAATTTGCAGTAACTATTGATGTTTTATTTGTCAATGCCTTGTTGCTTGTATGCTTTTACACTTGGTGTAAACATTGTGTGTATCCAACACTGAGATACTTTATTTAAATTGGCCAATTAATGCTACAAATACTGTACGTTGAAGTCGCTAAATGTAAGGTAAAAAACTTAAAGTGATAGAATTATGTAAAACTTAACATCAGCAGCTTGATAAATTTGGATTTTTATGCCAAAAAAAAAAAAAGAATGAAGAACAAAATTACCCCACTTTTTTCCATGGATAGATAAAAAAAATCAACTCAAACCATATGACAGAACAAATAGACCTAATGGATATTTACAAAACATTTCTTTCAACAGCAAATAAAGACATATTTTTCTCATCAGCAAATGGAACAGTGTATGGGACAGATCACACATCATGTCAAAAAATAAACCTAAGTGAATTTAAAAAATAATAAAAATCATACCTTGTATTTTCTCAAACCACATATGTTGTGTACATGTACCAACTCCTTACAATAAATATAATTATTATACACTTTAAACATGTACTAATAAATATTTTTGGAAAACAAAATATTCAGCATTCACTCATAATAGAAACTCAGTAAATTAGTTATAGACCCTACAATCAATAGAACAAATCAGAAGATGCAGAAACAACTCCAGACATACTCAGCCACCTCATCTGACAAAGGAGCCAAACACTCTTGCTGGAGGACTGATAGCCTCTTTAATAAATAGTGCTAGAAAAATGGGTTTCAACTTGCCAAAGATTAAAAGTAGACCTATATCTCTCACCATGCACTAAACTAAAATCGAAATGGGTCAAAGATCTAAATATTACAACATAAACATTAAACCAGCTGGATATAGGTTAGGATGAGCTTATGAAGATATTGGCATAGGAAAAAATTTCATAAAAAACTTCTGCACAGCAAGAAAAATCACAGAGTGAAGAGACAAGCCATAATGTGGGAAAAAATTTTACCAGCTGTTCCTTGGGCAAAGGTCTATTATCGAGAATATATAAAGAACATTAAAAAATCAGACCCAATCTGAAAATGGGCATCTGAGGTGAACAGACATTTCTCAGACAAAGAAGTACAAACAGCAAATAAACATGAAAAAAATGTATAACATTAAAGAGATGCAAGTGAAAAAATGCTGAGATTCTACTTCACTCCAGAGAGAATGGTTGCTATCGAGAAATCAACAAATAACAAATACTGGTGGAGTTGTGCAGAAATAAGAATGCTTCTCCACTGTTGGTGAAAGTGTACACTGGTGCAACCACTATGAAAACCAGAATGTAGATACCTCAAAAAAACTAGGATTAGAGGTCTAATTTGACCGAGCTATTTCCCTGCTGAATATTATCCCAAAAGAATTAAAAACATCATACCACAGCAATATATGTGCACCCATGTTTACAGTGGTATAGTTTGTAATAACTAAAACTTGGAAATAGCCCAGTTGCCCATCAACTGGTGACTGGATAAAGAAGATGTGTATTTTTAAATATAAAATGAAATACTACTTAGCCATAAAAGAATGATTAACTGGAGACATTTATAGCTAAATGGATGCACATTGAGGCCACGCCCTTTTTTATTTTATTTTTTTCCCCATTAACTTTATCGGTACATTTTAGTTATAAAATACAGTTACATTCATCATTGGGATCTTGTACCATTACATGAGTCTCTTGGTTCTTATA
>NW_004624910.1:2356057-2367466 GCF_000247695.1 Heterocephalus glaber
TCTATTTTTTATCTGTGTCCTCTAGATTTATTAATCATGTCTTGCACCATGAGCACAATCTTTGCTGTTATCTGAGAAATTATTTCTGATTTTATTTTTCCCAGATCCTCTTTTGTCGCCAGTTCAGAGAGTCCAGGTGGTTGAGTATCAGATTGTTCCATATCGTTTCCCTTTGGGGTTGCTGTAGATGATCTGTAAGTTTGTTTTTGAGGATTGTTTACATGCCTTGTCTTCTCATTTCCATGGGGGGGTGCTTCTGGCACCCACGTGGCTCACCTTCTCTGCCCTGGGATCATGGGATGACAGTGGGGGAGCTTCCTTCCAGGTGCTGGGACTGGCTCACCCTCTCTGCCCTTGGAGCCTGGGATGGAGGCAGGGAGCTTCTTTCCGGGTGCTGGGACCAGCTGAGCTTCACTGCCCTAGAAGCCTGGGATGGTGGTGGGGGAGCTTCCTTCTGGGTGCTGGGACTGGCTCACCCTCTCTGCCCTAGGAGTCTGGGATGGAGGCAGGGAGCTTCCTTCAGGGTGCTGAGACCTGAGGCCACACTCTTAAGTGAAATAAATAGGACACATATATGTAAATACTGAATAGTTTCTTTGGTGTGAGAAAATGAAAGTGTAAATAAGGATCAAAATGTAGAATAGATGATGTGAAATAGGAAGATAAGGCCCAAGGGGAAGGGGAATTGAGAGGGGTTGGGGAAGGGAAAGGAATATATATGAGAAAAAGAAGAAGCAGAAACAAAGTCTTTTTAAATAGGGAGGGGTGGAGGAGTGGCAGGGAGGGCAGGGGAATGGGGAAAAAATAAGAACCAAGATATATTATGTAGAGGTGCAAATTCCCAATGATGAATGTTATCATATTGTATATCTAAAATGTACCAATAAACTTGATTAATTTTTTAAAAACCCACAAGGAATAACACAATAAATGAGAAAAAGCTGACACATGTTTTTATCTTACGATCAAGAATGAGACAAGGATATCCACTTTTGCCACTGTTATTCAACATAGTACTGAAAGTCTTAGCAAGAGAAATTAGACAAGAAAAAGAAAATAAGTTTATCTCAATTGGTAAGGACATTAAATTATGCATGTTTGTAGATGCTGTGATTTTATACATAGAAAAACCTAAAAAAATCACAAGTTTATTAAAAAATTTATAAATGGATTCAATAGAGCTATATGATATAAAATCAATATACAGAAAACAGCAACATCTTTATACACCAATAATAATCTTGTTGAAAGTGGAATTAACAAAGCAATCACACTCAAAACAGCTGCAGAAAAAATAAAATATTTAGAAATAAATTTAATGAAGTAAAATATATCTGTAATGAAAATTATAAATCAATGATGAAATGAATTTTAGAGGATTCAAAACAATGAATTGACATCCCATGTTCACATTGGAAGTATCAATTTACTTAAAATGACCCTACTTCTCAATGTGATCTACTGATCCAGTGTAAGCACAATCAAATGTAAGCACTGATTTTATTCTCAGAAATAGTAAAACAATTCTAAAATTCATATTGAACCATGAAAGTCCCATAATACATAGGCAGTCCTAAACAAAAAATTCTGGATGCATCACAATAACTGGTTTAAAAACACAATACAAAGTTTCAGTAACTAAAGTAGTATTTTACTGGAAAAAATAGCTACCTACTAATGAAACAGAAGAAGAAATCAAGAAACTAATCCATGTTCATATGAACAACTGATTTTGACAATGGCACCAAGAACAAACAATGGAGAAAATATTGTCTCTTTAATAAATAGTATTGGCAAAATATTATGTGCATATACAGAAGAATGAAACTACATGCCTTACAATCATCATATTTAAAATCAACTCAGATAACAATAGTGGGTAGTTTAATGTTGTAAAATTTGGTCTTCACCAAGTTTTGTTCTATTCTTGTTATTGATAATGCTTGTAATTTTCTTTATTAGTGGTTGTATGTTTGTAATAAATTGTGATTATGTTGAACTTGGGGTTTGATCCATAAACATGTGACATCCTGACTACTTTTATTCTCTTGTCACCTGCTCCAACCTGCCCTTTTCTCCCAAAACAAATCTCCTTCCCATCTCTAAAGAATCTGCCTCCTTAATTCTTAATATGGCTGTTTTATTTGCTTTTTAACTTATTTATATTTTGGGCCTTCCATATCAGAGAAAACATGACATTTAACCTTTTGGGACAGATTCATTTCACTTAGTGTTATGGTCTCAAGATCCACTCTTTTCCTATGAATGACTTAAATTTATCATTTATATATATCACCATATATATCATCATCTTTATTACATTTTGATATATAAAATTTATTATATTTTTCTTTATCTGTTATTCTGTTGATGTATACAAAAGCCACTTTCATTATTAAATTATTATGAATTGTGCTGCTATAAACATGGATATACATGTATCACTGTAATATGATATCTTTCACACTTTTGAGAGGCTATCCAGAACAGGTATAGCTGCATCAAATGCAATTTTTTAAAAATTTTGAGAATTCTCTATACTGATTTCCAATGTGGCTGTACTTGTTTTCATTCCCACCAAAAGTGTAGTACAGTAACTTTTTTCCCCTTTTAGGTATCTTCCCAAAAAAGTTAAAAGCATCACAAAACAGTGATATATGTATACCTATGTTTATAGCAGCACAATTTACAATAACTAAATCTTGGAAACAGCTCATGTTTCCATCAACAGATGAATAGATAAAAATGTGGTTTTTATATACAATGGAGTACTACTCTGCCATAGAAAATAATAAACAGAGAAAAATAAAATCTTTGTCATACATAGTGATCACATTCATCATAGGGAATTTGTACCTGTACATAGTATATCTTAATTCTTATTTTTTCCCATTCCTTTCCCCTCCCTTCAACCCTTCTTCCCATCTTCATTTACAACAACTTTGTTTCCATATTTACCTTCCATTCTCTATTTTTTAATCTGTTTCCCCTTCCTTCCCTTCTTCCTCCTCTGGCCCTTGTTCCCCTTCCCATTTAAATATGGTCTTTCTAATTCACAATATCTATCCATTTTGGTCCTTACTTACTTTTTGGGTTTCTCACACAAGAGAAACAATGCAATGTTTAATCTTGCATGTTTGATTTATTTCACTTAATGTAATGGTCTCCAGGTGCATCTATTTACCTAGAAAAGACTAAAGTTTATTGTTCTTTATGGCACTGAAGTATTCCAATATATACACATACCACATTTTCTTTATCCAGTCATCTGTTGATGGGCATATTAGCTGTTTCCCAGATTTATCTATTGAAAATTGTGCATATAAACATAGGTATGCATATATCATTGTGGTATGATGCATTTAATTCTTTCATTAAGGTATCTACAAGGGGCACACCTGGATCATATGGAATCACTAGTTTTAGGTTTTTCCAGAAATCTCCATATTGATTTCCATAGTGGTTGTATTAATTTGCACTTCCACAAACAATTCAGAATACTTCCTTTTCCCCAGAGCCTTGCCAGCATTTGCTATTGGTTGATTTCTAATTGATAGCCATTCTTTGTAAAGTGAGATGGAATTTCAGTGTTGTTTTAATTTCCATTTGTTGAATGATTAGTGGTGTTAAACATTTTTTCATATTATTTTTTGCTATTAGTAATTTTTCATCTGAGAAGTGTCTGTTCACTTCAGATGCCCATTTAGGGGTGTCCCATTTTTTTAGTTCTTTATACATTCAAAGTGTTAGTATTTTTTTCTGAGGAATAGATGGTAAAACTTTGTCCCCATTTTGTAGGTTGTCTCTTCACTCTGTTGGTGGTTTCTTTTTAATCTGGTGTGATTCCAGTGGTTGATCCTTTGTAGTATTTCCTGTGTGATAAGAATTTTATTCATAAAGTCTTTGCCTACAGCAATGTTTTTAAGAGTTGTATCTATTCTATCTTCCAGCAGATTTAGTGTTTCTGTTTTAACATTTATATATTTGATCCACATCAACTTTAGTTTAGTGCATGGTGAGAGATATAGGTCTGGTTTCAGCTACAGCATGTGGAAAGCCAGTTTTCCCAGCACCATTTATTAAAGAGGCTATCTTTCCTCCAGTGAAAGTGTTGGGCCCCTTTGTCAAAGAAAAGAGTTTTCTTTGTCAAAGAAAAGAGCTGAGTTTTTTGGGGAATTGTTTTTGCATCTTCTATTCTGTCCTATTTGTCCACAGGTTTGTTTCTTTGAGAGTGCCATGCTATTTCTTATCATGGTACTTTGTAATATAACTTCAAATCAAGGATTGTGATGTCCTCTGCTTTGCTCTTGCCCAGAATTGATTTTGCTCTTCTAGATCTGTTCTGCTTCCATATGGATTTT
Organism: Heterocephalus glaber; assembly: GCF_000247695.1. The sequence continues at coordinate 2,360,419 of NW_004624910.1, forward strand.
AGGATTGTTTTCTCTAGTTTTGTAAGGTACAAAATTGATATATTGAATTTCATTAAATCTCTATCATAGTTTCAAAAATATGCCCTTTTTTGCTATATTTGTACTTCCTAGTCAAGATCAAAGATTATCTTTGCATACTTTGACATCATCTTTAATCTCCTTTTTCAGAGTACTGTAATTTTCAATGTATAGGTCTTTCATTTCCTTCATTAGATTGATTTGTAAGTATTTCATTTTTTCTCGATGCTATTGTGAAAGGTGTTGTTTCTCTGAATTCTCTCTCAGTGAGTTTGTTATTTGTGTCCAGGAATGCTATGGATTTTTGAGTGTTGACTTCGTATCTTGCTATGCTACCAAATTTGGTTATTAAGCCTACCAATCTTTTGGGGTCTCCTATGTAGAGTATCATGTCATATACAAATAATGGTAATTTGACTTCTTCCTTTACTATCCATTTTCCTTCAATTTCTTTCTCTTTTCTAATTGCTCTGGGTAATGTTTCCAGCACTATGTTAAATGGGAGTGGTGGCAGTAGTAATCTTTGTCTTGTTCCAAATTTTAGAGTGAAAGTGTTCAGTTTTTGACCCAGAAGTATTGTTAGCTGCTGGCTTGCTGTAGATGTCTTTCATCAGATTCAGATAAGGGCTTTCTATTCCTACTTTCTTTAAGGTTTTTTTAAAATCATAAATGAGTGTTGGACTTTGTCAATTGCTTTTTCTCCAACTATTGAGATAATCTTGTGTGTTTTGTCCTTGGTTCTGTTGATATGGTTTATTACATTTATTGATTTGGATATGTTGAACTATACTTCCATCACTGGGGTCAATCCTACTTAGTCATGATGTCTAATCTTTTTTTTTTTGTACCGGGGATCAAACTTGGGACCTTGTGCTTGTGAGCCATGTGGCAGCACCACTGAGCTAAATCTCTGGCCCAGTATAAACTTTTTAATGATTTGCTACATTCCATTGGGCATTATCTTACTATTTTTGCATATGTATTCATTAAGGAGATTGGCCTGTAGTTTTCTTTTTTGGTTGGGTTTTTGTCTGGTTTTGGTATCAGGGTAATACTTGCTTTCAGGAATGACTTTGGCAGTACTGTTTCCCTTTCAATTTTGCTAAAGAGATTGTGGGGTAGTGGCATTAGATTGTCTTTTTCTTGTAAAATATGTCAGTTAATCCATCCATATCTGGGCTTTCCTTTGATTTTTCTTCACATCATCTATTTCACTGACTGATATTTGATTATTTAGAACTTTTAGATCTTCAGCTTTGGTAATTTATATGTATCTAGGAATTTGTACATTTCTTCTGAATTTTCCCCTTTATTAGAGTACAGTTTCTCAAAGTTAGTATTGATGATCTTCTGGATTTCTGCAGGATTCATTATAATTTTGCCCTTTTCATTCCCAATTGTATGGATTTGGTATTTTCTTTCATTTTTCATAAGGTTGGCTAAGGGTTTTCTATTTTATTTAATCTTTCAAAGAACCAACTCTGATTCATTGATTCTTTTAAAAAATTTTCTTTGTTTCAATCACATTAATTTCTGCTCCAATATTTATAATTTCCTTCTTCACATGAGTATTTGGCTTAGCATGCTTTTCTGTTTCTAGAAGCTTGAGGTTCAACATTATCTTACTTATTGCAGTTCACTCTGTTTTTTAATGTGGGAATTAACCACTATAAATTTTCCTTGTATGACTGCTTTCACTGCATTCCACATGTTCCAGCACATCAGATCAGCATTATCATTTAATTGTACAAACTGCCTAATTTCTCCTTTAATTTCATCTGTGACATATTGGCTGTTTAGGAAGATATTATTTAATTTCCATGTGTTCATGTTTTATTGTGGTTTCTTTTGCAATTTATTTTCCCATCCAATTTCATTGTATTATGATTTGATATTATGCATGGGATAATTGAATTCCCTTTCATTAACCTAAGCATGTTCTATGTGCTAGTATGAGGTATATTTTTGAGGAAGTCCAATGTGTTGCTAAGAAGAATGTGTATTGTGTTCTTGTGGGGTGAAACACTGTAGATTTCTACTAAGGACATTTGTTCAAAGATTTGATTTATCTCTGATATTTGTTGAGTTTTTTGTGACCGTGGAGTTATCATGGTTTGTGTTTAAGGCCTTTTCAGATGTGGCTGGATGTACAGTGTATGATGCTGGAATTGATTCATGGTGCAATGCTAGGCTCACGGGCACTGGGATAAAGGGTGTGATTGCTACCTGCCCTAAGTAGTGGGGATAAGATTTTTAAAAAGCAGAAATATGCTGTTAAGGTCCTTTGCTTACTTGCTCTTGCTGTCTTCTACTTGCCATGAACTGTTTCTCCTCTTTGATGTGCTTCTGCCAAGCCACCCTGCCCTGGAGCTAGCCAATTATGAACTGAAACCTCTACAAACTCTGAGCTAGATAAACCTTTCATCCTTTAACTTAGAGTGCCAGTTATTTTGTTTCAACAATGATAAAAGTAACTAAGACAGAATTTGGTACCAGAGAAATGGGGTCATTGCTGCAGCTATGCCTGACCATGTGGTTCAGGAGCTTAAAGACCTAAAGTACTGTCTTGAGGAAAGAGTTTGGAAAGGCTCAGAGATGTTGGCTGAAAAAGTAGAGCTGGAAAGCTTTAGGCTATACTTGATGGGAGATTCTGGTCAGAGCTCAGATCATCAGAATACTGATAGAAATTTTTCCAGTAAAAAGCAGGCTCAGGAGTTTTCTGCTGGGAGGAAGGACTACACTGGCTGTTGAAATACAAATGTGTTATGCCTTGGCAAAAAGCTTGTCTGCATTTTGCTCATTTCAAGAGACTGCCTGAGACTGAGATTAAAAGTGGTGGACTAAATAATCTAGCAGATGAAGTTTCAAGCAATCTATTGTTCAGGCAGTGGCATGGTTGCTGTTGGGGGATTTTAGCCAGATTTATGTTGAGAAGAATGATTTGAAATGTTTTGGCTTTGGCCAGAAAGGAAACTCCAGGAAAGCTGTGGCCTGCAAAGATAGAGCAGAGGAGATCTTGATTGCTGAGAAGGAATGGGAGAATAGAAAAGATGACCTGAAGGCATCACAAGAAGTAGACTCCACTGTTTGTGGCCTCAAAATTGCAAAAGTGCAAGTCTTTGCTTTGAAGAAGAAAGCCCCAAAGCACCATGTTCCAGAATGGTGGTGGCCTCAGGAAGTTGTTCCTCAGAATTTGGTTCATAGGTACTAGACCCCTACAGCCAAGAGAGAAGGAAGCTGGGCTACTGCTCCAGCTAGCAGCAAAACTTGGTGTCATTCATGTGATGCTGGTTTTAGATGCACACAAAATGCAAGAATTGTGGGGTCAGGAAGTATTCCACCCAGATTTCAGAAGAAGGCCTGGGAGGCCAAGCAGTGTGCCCCTGAGAGGGCAATGTGGAAATATGTGAGTTTGAAGTTGAAGGTGCAGTGGAGACCCCAGAAATTTGGAGAAGACAAGAATGTGGATTGTATGAGGAAAATTGAAAGGAGGGAACAAAGCTGGCCTCAGAGAGAAGCTACTGGACCTTCAACCATTGCCATGACATAGGGGCAGAACCACTCAAGCCCTTTGGAGTTCACAACTTGTCATAGATTTCCAGGGATGCTGGAAGTGGAACTGTGAGATTTAATGTTTGCTGGGCTGGATTTTGAACTTGCTTTTGTCCCATCCCTTCATATCCCCATTTGTAAATTTCGAAATGGAAATGTCTACCTTATGCCACTGACTGTTGGAAGTGTTTAACTTTCTTTTCTGTTTCTTGGCTTGCAGCTAAGAAATTGCCTTAAATCTCAGAGAATTTGGACTTGGAATTTTCAGCAATGCTGAAATAGTTAGGTCTTTGGTAACTCAGAGATGAACCAAATGCTTTATTACATAAAGGAATACACATGAGTCTTTGGGAGCCAGTGGCAGAATGTTATTGTTTGTGTTTAGATGCCCCCCCCCAATGCCTCCTGTCATCATAGGTGGGGCTATTTCAGAGGTGGCTGGATCTAGGGTGTGTGATGCTGAAATTGATTCATGGTGCAAAGCTACTAGGCTCAAGGACAGAAGGATTAAGGGTGTGAGTGCTACCCACCCTAAGTAGTCTGGATAAAATAAAAGTGGGAGAAATATGCTATTGAGGTCCCTTGCTTGCTTGCTTTTGCTGTGTTCTTCTTGCCATGAACTGTTCTCTGATATGCCCCTCTGACAAGCCATCTTGCCTTGCAGCCAGCTGATTATGGTCTGAAACCTCCACAAACTGTGAGATAAACCTTTCCTCCTTCAACTTTGGGTGTCAGGTATTTTTTGCCAGCAATGACAAAGGTACATAAGACAAGGGTACTGATATCTCCCATTAGAATTGTACTAGAGTTGATCTGGTTTTCATATCCAGTAGTGTTTCATTGATATACTTGTGTGTGCCCGTATTTGGTACACATATATTTATGATTGTTATCTCTTCCTCTTGGATTTTTCCTTTAAAAATTGTGACTTTTTTGTCTCTTCTGATCAGTCTTGGCTTGAAATCTACATTGTGTGCAAATACAAGAGCTACACCTGCTTTTTTCCAGATTTCTTTTGCATGCAGTATTATTTTCCATCATTTAACTTTAAGTCTATGAATTTCTTTTGGAGTTAAATGTGTTTCCTGTATGCAGCATAGTTTTGGATGTTGTTTTTTATCTATTTTGCCAATATCTTTCTTTTGATTGGTGAATTTAGACTATTCACTCTGATAGCTATAAAGAATAGGTATTGACTTATCCTTGTAATCTTATCTTCCCATTGTTGGTTCCCTTTTTTCCTTTCTATTTAATTGCTCTCCTTACCTGTTTGGTTAATTCTATTAGGATTCTTGGAATTGTCTTTGTAGTCTTTTTCTAGAATATCCTTCAGAAATTTTTGGAGTGCTGGTTTGGCAGTCATGAAATTCTCCTGGTGTTCTTTATCATGGTTTTGAAAGATATCTTTGCAAGGTACATCAATCTGGATTAGAGGTTGTTTTCTTTTAGGGCTTGAAATACTTCACTTCACATTCTCCTTGACTTAAGGGTTTGTCATTGCAAATAGCCTGTGATTATAGTGGGATTTCCTTTAGAGTTGAATTGTTTCTTTTGTCTAGCTACTTTTAATAGTTTGTTCTTGTGTTGAATCTCTGGAAGTTTGACTATTATATGCCTTGGTGTAGTTCTTTTCCTGATCATGGCTATTTTATGTTCTATATACCTCACTTATCTGTACTTATATTTCTTTTTCCAGTCTTGGAAAGTTTTCTGATATTTCATCTGTGTACAATTTTTTGTCATTTGTGCTATCTTCTGAATTTTCATTCATTCTAATTAGTCATATATTATTCATTTTGCATTATTTAACAGCTGTTGGATTGATTTTTTGTGGTACTTTACCACTTTAAGAAGTCTTTCATTTGATGAGTGCCAATGGCAACTCTGTCTTCTAGATATGACATTCTACTTTCACAGTGATTGATTCTGCTCTGTATTCTTTCAATAGAATTTTTAATCTCTTGAATATCTCTTTAAAACTGTTTTATAGTATCCAGTTCTTTCCTATGTTGAGCATTCATAGTTTTTCTATACTTCCCAAGCTCCTCTATTTTTTATCTGGATCTATTCTAGTTCCAATGTTTCCTTCAATATTGTCATCATCTTATTCATCTGTTTAATTATTTCTGTTTTGATTTTGTCAAAGAAGTTATGCATCTCTTATTCAGAAAGTTCAGCTGAGTTGCTTTTGGTTTCTTCCACCTTTATGCCTCCTAGATTTCTTTTGGGTGTATTGGGGGTGTTGGATTTCATCTTGCTTCCATGTTTTCTCATCTTCTATTTTTTCCATTTATTTGTTTTCTGTGTTGAGGCTTATAAATTGCTTATGGTGGGTGATATTCTACCAGTATTGAGAACTCTTAAGAAAATAACTACATTTTAGAGATGCCTTCTAGTTGTAACTGGCTTTTGGCCATTGAGTCTATCCCAGAATCCTGCATTTTGTGGTTATTAGGAATGAAAGTTTCCAGTCTATTTGACCTAGCACCCAGTTTTTTGGTACTGGGCTGTAGTATTGTTTATGACCTCCAGACAATTCAGGTATTGGCATATAAGGAAGATCAACTGATCACAACAACTGTAACCTTGACTAAAGTAGTACAATCAGTAATAACATCATACAACACAGACTGGAAAATGACAAACTGTGATGATTAATAATTTCCACCTTTAACCCTATGTACAAGTTGTATAATTATATAGCAAGATCTAAGATAATCACAAAATTATATACAGTAAATATTAAGTCAGTAGAGCAATTTTACCTCAAGAGGAGAAAAATTTTAAAGGGATAAGAGGAAAAAATAGAGAAATGAAAGAAGAAAAAGTGATAAGAAGCAAGACTGAAGGTAAAAAGGAAAATTATCCAAGCCTTAGGAAACTGGTGAAGGAGACAAAAATAAGAAAAAGAAAAAAAAAACAGCCCACAGCACCTGGAATAAAGTTCCCCCACCAACATCCCACACTCTTAGGGCAGAGAAGGTGAGCCGATCCCAGGATCCAGAAGGAAGCTCCCCCATAGCCATCTCATGCTCCTAGGGCAGAGAAGGGCAGAGAAGCTTAGCCAGTCCCAGCACCTGGAAGGAAGCTCCCCCACTGTCATCCCATGATGCTAGGGCAGAGAAGGTGAGCCACGTGGGTGCCAGAAGCACCCCCCCCATGGAAATGAGAAGACAAGGCATGTAAACAATCCTCAAAAACAAACTTACAGATCATCTACAGCAACCCAAAAGGGAAACGATATGGAACAATCTGATACTCAACCACCTGGACTCTCTGAACTGGCGACAAAAGAGGATCTGGGAAATATAAAATCAGAAATAATTTCTCAGATAACAGCAAAGATTGTGCTCATGGTGCAAGACATGATTAATAAATCTAGAGGACACAGATAAAAAATAGAGGATCTGAGGAACATGATGGAATCCCAACATAGGAAACAAATGGAATCCATAAAACAGATGCAAACAGATTTCCA
>NW_004624910.1:2378328-2389007 GCF_000247695.1 Heterocephalus glaber
CAAAACAGACTTTTGTAATATGCTTTCTATATCCTTTTAAATTCTGTAAAATCTGTGGTAATGTCTCCTAGATCTTGATATTGTAATTTTAAAATTGTATAATTGATATTGTACAATAGGAAGTAAAGGTCTAAATGAGCAGGGGAAGTGGGAGGGGTCAGGGAAAAGAAAGAAGGGAAAAGAAAAAATATGAGAAAAGGAAAAAATGGAAACAAATTCTTTGCAAATAGGGAAGGGTGGTAGAGGTGAAGGGAGGGCAAGGGAAGGGGAAAAAAATAAGAACCAACATCCTCATGTAGTGGTACAAGATCCTAATGATGTATGTAACTCTATTTTATATCTAAAATGTACCAATAAACTTAATGGGGGAAAAAATAAAAAAAAGAAAAATGTCAGAGTTGAACCAAAGCATTGGACAAATAAACTTAATAGATGCCTGTGGAGTGTTCCATCCAACAACAGAATTCACATTCTTCTCAGAATCACATAGGAATTTGTCCAAAGTCGACAACACACTAGCCTAGAAAACATCCATAATTAAATCCAAAGGAATTTAACTTATATGATGTATATTACCTTAAAGTGTGATCAAGCTAGAAATCAATAGGTAAAGAAACCATAGAATATTCAAATACATAGAAATAAAATAATACCCTCTTGAATAATCAATGGATAACAGAATAAATTAAGGAAGAAATTAGAAAGTCCTCGCCATCAATTGATAATGCCACTACAACATACTAAAACATAAGTGACACAATGAAAGCAGTCCTAAGAGGGCAGTTTATATCAGAGAATACCCATATCAGAAAAACAGAGTGAAGGCAAATAAATAACCTAATGTTTCAACAGAAGATCATAGAAAAACAGGAACAATACAAGTCAAAGCAAGTATGATGAATGATATAATAAAGATCAGATCAGATATTAATGAAATTCAGATTAGATAAAGAAACAAAGCATCAATGCATCAAATAGTTGAAAGAATGAGAACAGAGAAACCCTTGGAGAATCTTACCAAAATAAAGGGGAAAAGAGACCTAAATCCATGCAATTAGAAATGAAAAAAGCAAAATCACAATGGTTCTGCCAAAATCTCAAAAATCATTGATAACTATATTGAGAATTGATACTCCAACTAAACACAAATTTAGAAGAAATAGATTCCTAGATATATATAAATCAACAAAGCTGACCTAGAAGAGAGAAAAATCCTGAATAATCCAATATCAGTCAATGAAACTGAAGAAGTAATAAACTACCAACTAAGAAAACTGTTGTCAGGAGGGATTCATTGTTAAATTCTACAAGAACTTTAGTGCAGATCTAATGCAAATATTCCTCCAGACTCTTTAATGAAACTGAAAGGAAATAGTACTACCAATGTCACTCCTCGAACCAAGAATTAAGCTTTTAAGCTGTTCAGTATATGTTTAAAACATTTAAAGATAAATAAGTATGATCAATTCTATACCTTCTAGATGAACAAGAATTCTAGAATTTTCATTTCCTATCTATGTGACCTATGCAACTTGTTTTATATCACCAGTTTTCAGCTTTCTCAAGTGTAAATTATGAGTAATAACATCTACGTACTATATCAGTGTGGTTGTGATGGTATATTAATGTGAATACAGTTATCACATCCATATTGCTTGCAAGATATGGATTGCATGGATTGTATGCAAGGTATTAGTTCAAAAGTGTGGCAAGATAATTAATGATGATGATGATGATACTTAATAGTCATTGATATGTGCATGTACTGCTTTAAACATTGTATAATTGTGAGTGTTAGGGTAGAAGTCTCAATTTGATTGGCTTTGGAATCCTCAAGGGAGATTTGTGAAGCAAACTTCTGGGTGTGTCTGGGTGAGTAATGAAAGCCTGGTCATGGAGTGTATGTCTAGACCCTCACCCTTTGCTCTCTGTAAGTGTTCCCCTGCTCTGCTTCCAGGTTGTTATGAACTAAGCTGGTTTGCTGCACTATGCCCTTCTTCCATAATGTTTCTGCCTTGAGCTAACCAACTATGGACTTAGTCCCCTTGAAACAGAGCTGAATTAAACCTTTTCTCCTTTAAATTGTGAGTGTCTGGTATAAGCCCAGCAATGGGAAAGCTAACTAATACATACAATTTTAACAATGGTGTGATTTAGATGGCATTCTTATCCACAATTTGCCCATAAGGAAAGTGAATCTCTGTGGCATTAAGTATCTTTCCCCCCTGGGAATGGGAAAAAAATAAGAACCAAGATATATCATGTAAAGGTACAAGTTCCCAATGATGAATGTAACTGTATTGTATACCTAAACTGTACCAATAAACTTAATGAAAAAAAGTGTGACTCAAAAATAAATTTTGTCTTATGCAAGTGGAACAAAAAGAATCTTTCCCAAATTTCAGAACCAGGATTTCATATCAACGTATAGCTAGTTCTGACACCCAGGAATATACACTACAGAACTAAGGTGTTTAATACAGTAGCCATAAGGCACAGGTGTCTATGTACCACTTAAAATGTGGCTGTTACAATATGTTGAAATTATATTTTTACATATTTAATTAAATATATGTTGGGAGCAATGCTACATAATTCTAGGGAAAAATCATTTGATTAGGCCTAGTTCTTCTGCCTACAGGCCAGCTATGGCATTCTGAGACATAATTCCATTTTGGCCTTGGGTCACAACTGAGACTTTGGTGATCCTGTGATGCTGTGATGCTCCAGGGCAAGACCACACCTGTGGGAGACACCCTGGGAGGAACCAAATCTTCATCTGCATAGTTCCTCATTGTTCTTAGATTTCCACGGACCCCCAGTCTTTTGTTATACCTTGTTTATCCCAATGTGAAGTACTGAAATCTACATATTCATTTGTTACATTTGTTTCTCCCTAAGTACTGAATAAAAGGTGCTGCAAACTAGGGGTTCTTGTCTTTGCTGCCCAGAGCAGCACTGATCAGACTCAAAGCTCAGCTTCTTCTCAAAGTCTCATTTTTCTACCTTTCCTGTAATGTCCGTGTGCTGCCTTGGCTCGCGGGAGACTAGGACTTATTGCAGAGGCTCTAGTAAACGTCCTCTTTCCCTGTTCCCTACAAATATATGTTATGAACATTCATTTCACCTACTTCTTTTCAATTTTTACCATATGGTTACTAAAATATTTTAAATTACATATGTGGCTCACATTTCATTTTGATTGAGCAATATCATTTCCACTACTTACTGTGGCAAATTATCTAATCTGTCTGTATTTCAGTTTCCTCATATGTATAATGGAACACATAATACTTAACTCACATAATCATTTACATAATTTAATAAGTTAACACATTTCAAAAGCACTTTCAGGAGTGCTAGAACATTGTAAAGACTCAAGTTATAACTATTAATGTTATCACCCTTGGCAGAGGAAATGAAAGATAGGATAAGAAAACATGGCCTATTTTAGTGAAATGTTATTGAATTTTGTGTCTACCTTTTGTTCTCTGAGAACTACTGGCCAACAGATTAGGGTGTAAAACTTGCTGTCATATATAGAGGACAGGATACTGCTGCTCTCAGTGCTCTTGGCATTGACTTAAGTGAAACATTAAAATATCTCTCTCTCTCTCACTCTGTGTGTGAGTGTGTGTGTGTGTGTGTGTGTGTGTGTGTTCAAGTAAAAGAAACAGACTGGCATTGTTCATAACTGAAATATGTTGATGGGAGGACTCTAAAATTAAGGCCCATAAATCTACTTTTGAGGGTTCAGAGGTACCTCTGATCCTGACCATCCCACAGTCTGGTTGTTCAAATAGCTTATGTAAAATTTCTAAGCTCCTTATTTGCTCCACCATTACCTGTTTAAATCTGTGATGTAGTAAGTATTAGATTGTTTTGCCATTGAAAGAATCTTAGTAAGCCCAGCCATTTAGAAACTGTGGATGTTTCTGCATGTCTAGAGCTATGTAGAAAATTGAGTCATTAACATTTGCATGGCAAAGACCTCTATACTAGGTGCTACAAATTCTGGGGGCCCTGCAGATATATGCTATATACCTCAAGAAAGGGAGGATTTTTGTTCTCAATATATGCCAACCCTTAAAATTTGGTTGAACAGAAAAGAGGTCAGAAGGACGTTAAGTTGGGTATACCCACTCTCTGGGAATGAGGACATTTCAGTCACCAATTCAGAGGGAATTGGAAACCTAAGACCAGTATTTCCAACAAGCATAAACTTGCAACCTTAGCAAAACACCCCCACACCTAATAACTCTATTTACCTTAATTTTACTGAGGCACTTTCCAAACAAAGCATAAGGGCCTGTGGATCTATGCTTAGGAAAGGTCAGGAATGAAAACCTTTAAGCACAGTGCCCCAGTATGCAACCATTCTGGAGAAAGGAAGACCTCAAAGGAGAGAGGCACTGGATGGGATTGTAGCTGAAGGAGAAAAGTTTTGATTGGAAAGTAAAGCAACAATGTAGGAACGTGATTTTTAACTAGGAGGAAATCCTTCAGATGAACAAAAGAAAAAAGCTCCAGCGAACAAAAAAATGTAATTTTGTACAGCAAAATGCAGTAAAATAAAGCTAAAATTATAAGGAATATCAGACTATTAAAGGCTCTTAGGGGAAATTCTAATAAGCTGGTGATTGAAATGTTTGAAACAGAAAAGTAGAATGATTTTTTTTCTTCAATTCTTTTTTTAGCACATTTTAGGTATACAATACATTTACATTTATTATTGGGTGCTTGTACCTCTACATGATGTAGCTTGGTTCTTATTTTTTCCCCATTATCTGTGCACCCTCCCCCTCCCTCCACCCTTCCATATTTACATAGACTATTTTTCCATTTTTTCTTTTCTTATAATTTTTCCTTTCCCTTCTTTCCTTTCCCTTTCCCCCCCCACTTCCCCTACCCCTTTGGACCTTTTCTTTTTCTTCCTATTTCAAATTATCAATTTTTCATTTTAATCCTTATTTACACTTTCATTTTCTCACACTAGAGAAACTATTCAGTGTTTACACACGTGTGTCCTATTTATTTCACTTAGGAGTATGGCCTCAATATGCATCCATTTAGCTATAAATGTCTCTAGTTTCTCATTTTTATTGTTGAGTAGTACTACATTTTATTTAAAAAACCACATCTTCTTTATCCAGTTTCCAGTTGATGGGCACTTGAGCTGTTTCCAAGCTTTAGCTATTACGAACTGTGCCACTATGAACATGGGTACACATATGTGGTATGAGTCTTTTAATTCTTTTGGGAAGATACCCAGCAGGGGAATAGCTGGGTCAAATGGGACCTCTAGCCCTAGTTCATTGAGGTATATCCATACTGATTTCCACAGTGGTTGCACCAGTCTGCACTCCCAACAACAATGGAGAAGGGTTCCTTTCTCTCCACACCCCCCACCAGCATTTGTTATTGGTTGACTTCTTGATAGCAGCCATTCTTTCTGGGGTGACATGGAATCTCAGTGTTGTTTTCATTTTCATCTCTCGAATGACCAGCAATGTTGAACATTTTTTCATATATTTATTTGCTGCTTTTACTTCTTTGTCTGAGATATGTCTGTTCATTTCAGATGCCCATTTTTGAATTGGGTCTTTGAATTTGGGGGATCTTATTTTTTCAGTTCTTTATATATATTCTAGATAGTAGTCTTTTGTCTGAGGTACAGCTGCTAAAACTTTTTTCCCACATTTTAGGTTTTCTCTTAGTTCTGTTGGTGGTTTCTCTGGCAGTGCAGAAGCTTCTTAATAAGATGAGATCATTTTGTTGATTCTTTGTGCTAGTTCCCATGCTGCTGAGGTTTTGTTCATAAAAACTTTTCCTATGCCAATCTCTTCAAGTGTTCTACCTAACTTATCTTCCAGCAAGTTTAGTGTTTCTGTTTTAATATTTAGATCTTTAATCCACTTCAATCTTAGTTTAGTACATGGTGATAGGTCTGGGTCTAGTTTTAATCTTTGGCGGGTTGAAATCCAGTTTTTCCAAAACCATTTATTAAATAGGCTATCTTTCCTCCAGTGAGGGATTTTGGCTCCTTTGTCAAAGATGAGGTGACTGAGTATGTCTGAAGTTGTTTCTGCATCTTCTAATGTATTCCACTGATCCTCAGGTCTGTTTTTTTTCCAGTGCCATGCTGTTTTTATCACAGTAGCTTTGAAGTATAGTTTCAAGTTGGACATTGTGATACCCTCTGCCATGTCTCTGTTGTCTCTGTTGGTGCACAAATGTTTATAATTGTTATCTCTTCTTGAAGCTTTCCCTTAACAAGTATGTAGTGACCTTCTTTGTTTCTTTTGATCAGAGTTGGCTTGAAGTTCACATTTTCTGCAAATAGAATAGCTAACTCTCCTGTTTTCTAGGTTCCTGTCATGTGGGATATTGTATTCCAACTTTTTACTTTTAGTCCATTAATTTATTTTTGAGTTAAGTCCATTGCTTGTATGCAGCATATTGTTGGATCTTGTTTCTTGATTCATTTTGCCAGTCTATTTCTTTTGATTCTTGAATTGAGACCATTTACATTGATGGTTATAACTGATATATATTGGCTTGTCCTTTTCATATTTTTCTTTTTTTTTTTTTTTTTTGTCTTTCACCACTGTTTAATTGCCTGCCCTGCCTGGTGGCTTCTTTCCATTTGTGTTCTTAGAACTATGGTTTTCATTGTCTGATTCTAAAAGTCCCTTCAGAACATTTTGTAAAGCTGGTTTGTTTGTCATCAATTTCTTCAGTTGTTCTTTGTCGTAGAAGAAAAAGAAGTATCTTATTTCTCCATTGATTTTGAAAGATAATTTTGTTGGGTCCATCAATCTGGGTTAGAGTTTTTTGGGGGGGAGGGGGCTTGAAGTACTTCACACCAAGCTCTCTTTGACTTAAGGGTTTGCATAGAGAAATCTGCTGTTATTCTGATGGCCTTCATTTATAAGTGATTTATTTCTTTTCTCTAACAGATTTTAATATTCTATTCTTGTACTGAATTTCTGGAATCTTGATCATTATATGCCTTGGTTTAGATTTATTTTGGTCATGGATAATTGGAATTCTACATGCCTCATTTATTTGTATGTCAAATTCTTTTCTTCATGTTTGGGAAGTTTTCTGACTTTAGGTCTGTGAGAGATATTTATTGTTTATTTTGTCTCCAGCTTTTTCTTTGACTGATCAGTTTTATTGTTCTTCTTTGCATCATCTCACAATTGTTGGATTTATTTTTCATGGTTCCTTGCTGTTTTTAAGAAATCTTTCTTTTTATGGTTGGTAACTGCAATCCTGTCTTCTAGATCTGAAATTTTACTCTCACCTTGGTTCAAATAATTGGATATAGATTCATTGGAGTTTTCAATCTCCTGCATATCTGTTTGAATCTCTTTCATGGATTCCATTTCTTATGTTGAGCATTCATGGTTTCCATCATTTTCCTAAGCTCCTCTATTTTTTCATCTGTATCTACTGTACATTCATTAAATATATCCTTTATTTTGATTGCCATTTTTACCTGAAAGATTATTTCCTGTATAGCCTCATCTATGTTTTTTTTTTACTTCTACTCCTATCATTTCAGAAAGTTCAGGTGGATGGCTTCTGATTCCCTCTATCTTGTTTTCCTCTGGACTTCTCCAGAGTGGAGAAGTCTGGGGTTGCATTTTGCTTCTATGTCTTGTCATTTTCTATTTTTGTTATTTATTTTCTCTGAGTTGTTGCTTGTAGATTTCTTATAGTAGATAGCTTTATCACTAGCATTGAGGGTTCTCTAGGAAATGTCTATTCCTCGGAGATATCTTCTAGGTGTAGGTGGTTCTTTGTCTTTGTGTCCACCATAGGATCCTACTTTCCCAATCTACAAAGGATGAGAGGTTTCTATCAAGCTCAGCACCCAGCCCTTTGGTACTGGACTATGGTGATAGTTGTGACCCCAGCCAATTACAGTGGTTTCACACAAGGGAGAACAACTGATTACAACAGGTATAATATCCTGGCTAAAGTACTACAATTAGCAATATCAATAGTATCAAGCACAGTCTAGCAACAGACAAACTTTGGTAACTAATAGTTTGGTACCTTTAACCATATGAGCAAGCTCTTCTGTTATATAACAAAATCCTACATAAACAAGGAATATGTATGCAATGAGCTTCTCCCTAGTAGAGGAATTTTACCTTGTATGGGGAGAATTTAAGAGGGATGGAGTTGAAACAGAGATTATTGAGGAGAAATATAGTGGAAGCAAGGCTGGAGGGCAAAGAATGAACACCCAACCTTTGGGAAACTGGAGAAGGAAGGAGAGAAAGAGGGAAAGAGAAAGTAAAAGAACTTTGACACAAGCTATAAATACAGGAGACACTGTACACTTATATGAAAGTATCATAAAATCAACATAGTTGAGGAAAGAAAGAAGATGAATAGTACAGAGCAAGGATGAAGGTATAATACCTAAACAAACAAAAGAAAAAAAACAGACAGAAAAAGGGAAATAATAAAATTCCTCTGGAGTCCACAATTCTGTGTTAGTGTCTTAGTGTCCAAGACAGCCTGAAAATTCACTGTGCAAACCTGCCAAGCCTGCATTAAGATCAACATTGGGCATGTGGCTGTTTCTGGCCTCTAGCAGTGGAGGCCAGGGGTCATTCCCCAGCCAGAAACTTTCCAGGTGTTCCTTGGGTGACTCACCCACTTCTTCCCACTGTGACTACCTCCATGCTACTCTCCCAGCTTCTGCAGTGCTTTCAGCTGGAGCCAGCCAGAGGCTTTTCCCAGGTTGGTGCACAATTGGCACAACCTGGAACTTCCATAGCCTTCTTTGCTCCACATTGTTGATTACTTTCATGCACTGGCCATAGAGTAAGGGGGCCACCGATGTTCCACTGCTGCCTAAGGTCATTTGCCTGGCTGTACTTCCAGTTGCAGAGCAGAGGGTTCCCTCCAGTCCTTTGTAACTCTGTGACATTGACAGTGAAGTTATTGTAGATAGGTAAGTTAATTAGGTATCTTGTAGGCAGTTAGAGGAAGAGCCAACATGGAGGACAATTGGGACACATTCCCTGAAGGCCGGCATTGTAAAGAAGGGAAACTACTGCACCCACATGTTTCCCCTAAGGATGAAGGGCAGGGATTGTTCTTTTGAATAGGTATTAATCACCTGGGTGGGGGACCAAGATCTTACCTACCCCTTCCAGAAAAGATCTCTGACCAAAAATCCTTGTATGCTTGCTACATGACTTGCTCCCTCATTCGGATCCCCATTTAATCAATATTACCTAAGGGACTATTCTTGTAATCTTATTGGTCGATCATAGTTTTGTCCATCTCGTACTATCTCCTTGGATCAATATTACCTAAGTGACTGTACTTGTAATCTCACTAGTTGACTATAGATTTGTCCCACCTTTAACCTGCCTCACCTCATGGCTTTGTCCCATAAAACACCTTTGAGAAGCAGGGTTGGAGGGCCACCCATTTTCCAGAACCCCATCTGTCTCTCTTGGACAGAAGCTATCTTTCCCTCAGTGAATTTTTCCTACCCTTAACCTCGGTTGTTCTTTGAATTCATTCTTTGACTTTAGAGAACACGAACTCGTGTTTCAGATAGCTAACAAATTTGGGAGTTGCATCTATTACCCCTATGTCAAAGTGACCCTAGTACCATTCAGCTGTAGAAGTTCAAGCACAGAGCCTCTTGAAACAAAATGGCAACCCCACCTGCCCACTGCTGAACCATGCAACTATGTGCGATTCCAGCTCACTCACCAACTTTTGACACTACAGAACCACTTGGGAAACAGTGTCTCCTCTTCTCACTGCTGTCTCCAATTGATAAGAGTTTCCTGATCCAGGTCTGATCTCCATTTTTCAGTGAGCATCTAAGTTATTTTTGCTGCCTCCTCAGGGGGATGGCTTCACAGTTTTTCTGCCAACCCACTATCTGTAGCGATCTGTGATGGTGAACTATTTCTTCTGTAGCAATAGATCTTTTTTTCTTCTTCTCTGTCAATTCCTTCATGATTCCCAAGCCTTCCACTTACTTTGTTTTTGTATCTGGGCTGTTGATTTCCAGACTTTGAACACTTTGTCTTGGAGAAGCTATGCTGCTGCCACTCACTGCTCCACCATTTATTTTTCCCCTTCAGTAGTACAGACTTTTTCCTCTTCCTAGCAGCACTTCCTCAGACACTAGCTCTGCCAACATGTACCATTTATTAAGTGCATTTTATATGCTAATTATTTCATTTTATAGTCTTTTTTTTTACTTAAATTCTTTTATTGGTACATTGTAGGTATACAACACATTTACATTTCTCATTGGGAACTTGTACTTTTATATGATGCATCTTGGTTCTTATTTTTTCCCCATTCCTAGCCCTCCCTTCATGCCCTCCACCCTTCCCTATTTAAAAAGACTTTGTTTCCATTTTTTCCATTTCTCATCATTTTTCCTTTCCCTTCTTTCCTTTCTCCTGCCCCTCCCACTACCCCTACGCCTAATAACATTCATCATTGGAAATTTGCACCTTTACATTATCTGTCTTGGTTATTATTTTTCACCCTTGCCCACCCCTCCTCCCTTCAACCCCTCCATCCCTTCCTATTTACAAAGATTTTGTTTCCATTTTTCCATTTTCTCATATTAATTCCATTCCCTTCTTTCCTTTCCCCTACCCCCCCCCACTTCCCCT
>NW_004624910.1:2390242-2400456 GCF_000247695.1 Heterocephalus glaber
AAGGAAGGAAGGAAGGAAGGAAAGAAAGAAAGAAAGAAAGAAAGAAAGAAAGAAAGAAAGAAAGAAAGAAAGAAAGAAAGAAAGAAAAGAGAGGGGGGGGCAACTGGTATTTGTTCAACATATTCTGTTAGTATTGATATTATCACCACCTTTTACTGGCAGCTTTCTTCTTCACAGAATGACAGATTCCTGAAATATCTGACCACCAGGAGTTTCTCAATCAGGTGGGGGCAGGGCAGTCAGGCTCTCCATTCCTATTCTTACCAAAGAGGGGGATTATGTAGTGCACTAACTACATGTAATTTCCCAAGATCTTGATAGTCACTTCATTAACACTCCCCAAACCAGTGCCACACATAATCAGAATCAGAGATGTCTAATAAAAGGGTGATTTATGTAGGAAAGCCATTGGATACTCTTATATGTGGGCTCAGTGCCACCGGACAACTCTTGAACACTGACACCAAGGAAACCCCCATAGTTTTATCAAGCTAAACCAGGTATACCAGCCAGCAGTTACTATACATGCTTCTATGAAGATAGAGGATGGAACCTAATGACAGTTGTGACATCAGAATGATATTTTAAACAATGTGAAGCAAATGAAATATATTACTGAGATCAGAAGGGCCTTTCATAAAAACTATATACAGTATCCTGAAATCCTTCCATCAAATATTAATCTCAGCAGAGCAGGAGCTAGAGGGCAAATCTTTGTATAAATTAATTGATACAGTATTTTTCTTGAAAAGCTTTTAATATTTCTCCCTTTATACTGACTTCTGGGAATCTATGATGTAACATGAAGAAAGTCTCTTCTGGGTGTGGCTTTTTGGGGTTCTTTATGCCTCATTTACCTGCCCCTCCTGGAACATGAACCCTTTTACTAAATTAAAAAATTTTTCTGCTGTGGTTTTGGTGAGTATGTTTTAAAAACTTTTTTGTTATCTTCAAAACTTTCTTATCTATTATAATTTTTTGATCAACTTTTTCAGTCATTCAGCAGCTGTTGGATGCAGTTTCCATGGTAGCTTGCCATTTTTAGGGTAACAGTGAGTACATGATCCACTAAACTTTGTCTTCTAGTTCTGACAACCTCTACTTGCAATGATCATTCCTGCAACCCATACTTACAGGTGAGTTTTTATATTTTTGATTTATTTTATATCTTTGCATCACCTCTATATGTTTCTTTTACTGAAATGTTCACTCATATCTTGGATTGTGTTGTTTAACTCAATCAGCTCTTTTTTGTGTCTTCCTTATGTTCATTAAACATTTCACTAATTAAACCCTTCATCTCTTTATTTACATCCACTTTGAGCTTATTGAAAATCTTTTTAATCTAGAAAATTTCAATTTTTTCTCTTTTTTATCAGTACGTGTTTGTAATACATAATGAATACATTTCTTATAGTCCTTTTTACTTACCTTCTTCCTCCCCATCTTCTCCATGCCCTTTATTTCTAATCTGCATCCCATCTGAAAACTTCTATGTCCCTGTTTTCCATTGTCTATTTTTATTTGCTCTTTAAATTGTTTATATTTTGGATTTCTCATATAAGAGAAACCATGCAATATTTAAACTTCTCTGTCTGATTTATTTCTCTTAGCATTATGGTCTTAAGTTGCATCCATTTTCTTATGACTGACATTTATCCTTAGCCTGAGTAGTGCTCCATTGTGTATATGTAACATATTTTCTTTATCAGTTCATCTGTTGATGGACATATAGGTTACTTCCAAGATTTAGCTACTGAGAGTTGTTCTGGTATAAACATGAGAATGCATGTTTTACTTAATATGATGCCATTAACTCTTTTAAGAACATACCCAGAAAAAAGTATGTCTAGGTCAAATGGAATTTATATATTCAGTTTCATCAGGAATCTCCATAATGATATATTTATGGGTTGTAATAGTCTACAGTCCAGCCAACAATGTAGAAGTGTTCCCTTTCTGCCACAATCTCATTAAAATTTGTTGTTTTATGAGTTCATGATGATATTCATTTATTTTTTTCTGGAATAACAGAGTTCTCAGAGTTCTTTTGACTTGCAGTTCTCTAATGGTTAATGATGTTGAACATTTTTTATGTGTATATTGGCCATTTATACATTTTGTAAGAAATCTCTTCATTTCAATTGCCCAGTTTTTGATTGGCTGTCTTATTTGGGGGAGTCTCATTTTATTGGGTTCTTTATATATTCTACATATGATTTTTATTTGCTTCTCTATGTGATATATTCCATTTAGTGATTCGCATGTGTGAAACCATCTTTGCATCCCTGGATGAAGCCAACTTGTGATATATGATCTTTGTAATGATTTATTGCATCCTGTTTTCCAGTATCTTCTTCAGCATTTCTGCATCTATGTTCATTAGGGTGATTGGCCTGTAGTTTCATTTTTTCTTAAGTCTTTGTCCACATTTAGTAGAAGAATAATGCTAGCTTCCAGTAATGACTTTGGTAGTATACTTTTTCATTTCATTAAAGGGTTGGATGACTGTTACCCTAAATTCATTCCTGAAGTTTAGGTCTATGGTGAATCAATTGTTTCCCTGGCTTTTCTTTGTTGGTAGAGTTTTTATTACTGCTACTATTTGGTTACTGTTACTGGTGTATTGTTATATTTTATATGTTCTTGATTCAACTTTGTTAATTCATATATGTCTAAGAATTTCTCAATTTTTCTAGGCTTTTCAATTTATTGGAATATAACTTTTGTAGTGATCTTTTATAATCCTTGGTAGTGTTTGCTGTGATTTTGCCTTTTTCATTTCTAATTGCATTGGTATGGATTCTTTCCTTTGATAAATTTAGCTGAGGACTTATTAATCTTATTAATCCTTCAATCAACACTGATTCATAAATCCTTTACATTTTTTTCTTAATTTCATTAATTTCCAGTCTGACTCATAATTTATTTTTGTTAATTACACATATGGACTGATTTTGTGTTCTAGGACCTTGGGATGCATCATTATTTATTTGTTATGCTCAATTATTTAATGTATGTATGTATAGCTATAGATGTCCCACTTAGAACTGCTTTTATTATGTCCCATAGGTTTTGGCATGCTGTGTTTTCATTGCCATTTAATTCTAGAAACTTGTTTATTTCTTCCTTGATTTCTTTTGGGATCCTTTGTAATATATTGCTTAATCTGTATGTGTTTATGCAATTTATGTGGATTCTTTTGCTGTTGATTTCTAGCATAATTTCACTTTGATTCATCAGTATGCAGGAGATTATCTCAATTATGTTGTCTTTTTTGGGCATGCTTGTTCTTGCAATATAGTCTATTTTACAAAAAGTTCTAGATGCTGCAGAGAAAAAGCTATATTCTGTTGTTGGAAGAAACACTCCTTTGATATTTCTTAAGTTCATTTGTTTTACTGTGTGGTTTAATTCTGATAATTCTGTTATTTTTTTCTAGGTGACATCTAATTGTGAGGGGGAGTGTTGAAATCACCCACTAAGATTGTATTGGTTTCTATCTGTCTTTTTATTTCCAGTAGTTTTTGTTTTATGAAGTTGGATGTACCAACATTCAGTGCATAGATATTTATGAGTATTATCACTTCTGGTTGAATTGTGTCCTTTAACAGTAATGTATTGGGCATTTTTGTCACTTTGTATAAGTTTTGACTGATAGTCTACTATATCTGAAAATAAGACAACTACTCTGGATTGCTTTCAGTCTCCAGTTGCATGGAGTTTCATTTTGCATCCTTTCACTTTTAGTCTATGATCTAATAGGGATATGTGGTTGCCGGTATTCTTTTTTTAATCAAATCTGTTAGTCTGTCTTTTGTTTGATTAAGACCACTGATATTATTTTAAGGTGTTTACTGAACCTTGTCATTGTATAATTTTCAATACTGATTACTTAGTGGAATTTTTCCCTGTTGTTTAACTACACTCCCAGTGAGATGTTTCTTTGGGCTTTTTGAGGCTGATGACCTCCCTTTCTGTGCCTAGGATTCCCTTGAGTATCTTCTGCAATTCTTTAGTATTTCTTTGTCATGGAAATACTTTATTTCTCTGTCAATTTTGAAGGCTAATTTTGCAGGATATGGAAGTTGGGGCTAACAATTATTTTCTTTTACGGCCTATAAAGCTTCACTTCTAGCTCTCTTGGTCTTTTTGAGGAAAGAAATTTGCTGTAATTCTGATATTCTAGCCCTTATATGTAACTTGGTGATTTTCTCCAGCAGATTTTAGAGTTTTCCTTCTAGATTTTCTGGAATTTTAATTTTAAAGTGCCATGTACAGCTTCCTTTCTGGTCATGGTTATTTTGTATGTCTCTTTACTTGAATATTGAATTCTTTCCTTAAATTTATATTTTATCCTAGGATTTTGGTAAAGAAATTTTGCATCCTTTTTAACTCATTTTTCCATTTATCCTTATAAGACTCATGTCTGTTTGTTTGTTTGTTTGTTTTAGTCATCTTGCAGATATTGAGTCAAGAGTACATGGGATCTTCTCCTACTCTGAGTTTCATTGAGTTTATGAGCTGCTACTTTCACCTTGTCTTCAGTTTATGAAGTTGTCCTTGTATTGATCATATCTGCTAATTATGCAGTGTATTCAATTTTTATATCATGTATTCTTCTTGCTTTCTTTTCATAATTTCTAATTCTATACCAAACAGGTCATTCATATATTGTTTTGTCTTCCTTTATTTAATTTATCTCTCTTCTTAAATAGTCAAACATTTAATAATAAAGTTCTTTATCTTTTCAATAAAATCGTCTTTAAGCTTGCTAAACATCTTATGAATTTGCTTGTGTTTATTTGAACTTTCAAATATTTTGACCATTTAGGTTTTTAGTTCTTTGCCTATAACTTTCTCTACTTAGTGTCCATGAGATTATTTTTGAGATCCCAAGTGATTTAGGAGGTATCTTGTTGACTTGCTTTCTTATATTTCTATTATTTTGTCCTATGATTTGAGGGTCAGTTATGGTAGAAAATCTCTGCCCCCAGTGTGTTAATCTCTTTACTCAAAATCTGTCTCATTGTGATGTGGTAATGTGTCCTTGTGTTTGGTTATGTTTGTTTATATCCCTCTTCAACCTAGTCAGTACAATATTTCAGGGTCTTCTTAATGTCCAACATTCATCTGGTGACTGGATCCTCAACCTCACACACAGAGAAGAAAATGAATCATAATAATGCTGGTGACATGAGGACATACCAGATATTACCATATATTAAAAAGCAGTTAAAAGTAACAACTATGCCACCACTGGCAATAGCAAAGCAAAAATAATAAGTCAGAGGCACCCAGTATTAGAGCCATTAGAACCAATAAAAGCTACTACTATAACACCCTTGTCAATAGAAGAGTTCTACAATAATGATATGGAGACCAGCAGTACAAATATTGACACACAATAAATAGATACTGAATGCAACAACAATAATACCATAAACACTAAAAAACAAATGACAATAAATGTATTTAGTCAACTAAATATCTAAAAATTTTAAGATTAATTGTAATAATAGTAAAAATGAAGGGGGTCAGAAAAAGAAAAGTGTAAAATTTTAAAAAGAAAGAAAAAACATGAAAAAAAAAGTGAAAAATGAGGAAAAGCATTCAATTAAATAAAAGAAAGTTAACAGAAGAGAGTCTTCAAAAATGGCAGAACAATGAGTGCCACCAGCACAGTTTTCCCAGGATAAAATGCCTCATACCTGGAAATCATCAACCTGAAGCCCCCAAAGAAAATGTGCATAGGACACATGAGAACATCCAGGTAATGGACAGAGAAGAAGAAAATAGGATCCATTACTACAGAAGAATTAGAGTAGTCACACAGAACAAAGACATTCAACCCATCCAATCGGTGCCCCAGTGGGGATTCAAGGAAACAACTCATTCACTCACTGAGAAAAAGAATCCCAGACCTGAAACAGGAGAGGCCTGTACAACCAGAGGCAGCAGCAAAAATGCCAGACAACACTCCCCCAGAGGAAAAGAAAATTGGTAAGTGAAACTCCCACCATCAGCAATCAGAATGAAGTCACTATTAGGGGCAGAGGTACAAACTTGAACTCCATGGCCCAAAAGTGCTACATACCCCCCGGGCCACACTTTGGCCCAGAAAGAAAGAAGGGAAAAGTCACATGGACACAGCAGACTGGGACTGCTGGTAGGCCAAGGAAATTTAAGTGGAAAAGTAGAAACCCAGTTCAACCAAAGTGAATGGCAGCTGGGACACTATCGCCATTTAGGGCAGAGGAGCACACTTGAACTGCATGCCTCCAGGGCTAAGGTATGGCCCAAAGAGACAGAAGAAAAAAGCTGCCTAGACATGGCAGAATAGGACCGTTGACAGCTGGTCAGCATACCAAGAGAATTTAAGTAAAAAAGTGGACATTTGGCTCACCCAAAGTGAACAGCAAGTCTGTCATGCCCCCTATTTTGGTAGAGGTGCCACCTTCCCTCTCCACACTTTTGTTTCTTCTTCTTTTTTCCCTTCTCCAAGGGCCACTTTGATGCCCTGAGAGTAAGAAGAGAAGAGAGGAACAGACACCGTGGACTGCTGGCAGCTAGTCAACAGATCAAGGGACTCTATGTTGTGAAGTAGACAATGGTTCCAGCCAAACTCTGCTCCCAGGTCCACCTAGAGCCTTGACTACAAAGGTCTGGAGATACCAACTCTCCTCTGAGACCTGATATAGGGGGCTAACAAGGGGCCTTGAATGGAGACAAGAAGGGAATACTCCTACCCTCTCTTTCACTGGGACAGTGGACACATAAAAGGCACCACAATGGATGACAGAGCCATGCAGACAGGATCACAGAGGGGAGACTTGGGCAAGAGACATAGGGAAGACTCCTGATTGAGGAAAGACCCAAGATCTTAATGCCAGAAGCCAGAAAGTTGAAGCCCATTAGGAGAGCTAAAAGAGACACTAGTGAAGACCCAGCAGACTACAGTGGTTGGTAAGTTAGTGGGATCAGCATCTCCTAATGGAACCCAGACTTGCCATGAGGGAAGGGGAGCTCGAACCTGCAGTAGAGCTATGCAGAGTTCAAACCTATAAGACATCAGGAAGCTCAGTTCTGGCCTTGTAGCCAGAAACCAACTTGGATCTCAGTGGACTATGGCAGGCTGTCTGTGATTATCTGATTTGGATCTGCAGGCTGTTACCCATGTTGCCTACCAGTGACAGGGGAGACATGGTTTTAAGGGGACCTGCCACTTTTCTTTTTTTCTCCTTTCTCTCTTGCCTTCTCCTCTCTTCTCCTTCTTCTTCTTCTTCTTCTTCTTCTTCTTCTTCTTCTTCTTCTTCTTCTTCTTCTTCTTCCTCTTCTTCTTTCCTTTCTTTTTCCAGTTGTGCTATTTTTTTCTTTTCTTTTTTCTCTAAATTTTTCTTATTCTTATAGGAGAGTAAATACAGTATCTAGTGTCTGTGTCACTGTTAATTTGTTCTGTTTTGTATTTGTTCCTTCCATCTCTCTCTTCCTCCTGCCTTCACCAGTTTCCCAAGGTTTCCATGATCTTCCTGTATTCTCTAGAACTATTTCTGACCTCTCCTTTTCCTTTTATCCCTCTATCCCCCAACTCCTTCCAAGTCTTCTTTATAGAGGTTGAGGCTGCTATAATGAAGGGCTTGATCACTATAAATATATTTCTGGTTGCTCCTTAATTTTGATATATGGCCACAGGTTACAGTTAGAAGTGTCAGAATAGCAGCTACCATAGTTTGTCATTTTCTGGGTTATATTTGATGCTATTTTGATGCAGATTGTATTACCTTGGCCAGGGTTATAAGACTGTTCTAGTCAAGTTATCTTTCCTGGTGTGCCAGGAGAGAAATTGCTTAAGGGCCATTATAGACCCAAGGACCAAAGGCCAACTATATCTGGAAGATGATCCAGGAAGCAGCCATTACCAAGGGGTTCTAAATACTAGCAAGAAAAATACCTGCAATAAGCATTTTACAGGCAGGAACCCAGGAATTAAACCCAAAACATCAACAACAATGAAAAAATAGAAGTGAGAAGGCACCTAAACAAGACACAAATCCAGATTTCCAGATCACCAAAGGGAAATCTAGGGGTCAAAGAGATGGAACAATCTGAAACTCAACCACTTGGACTCCCTGAAATGGCAATGAAAGAGGATATGGAAAAATTGAAATCAGAAATAATTTCTCAATTAACAACACAGATAGTGACCATAGCGAAAGACATGATTTATAACTCTAGATCAGACACAGACAAAAAATAGAGGAGCTCAGGAACATAATGGAAACTATGAAGTCCCAGCATAGGAAAGAAATAGAATCCATAAAACAGACTCAAACAGATATCGAGGAGAATAAAAATTCCATTGAAAGTATACACAGTGAATGAGCCAATGTGAGCACAGGACATCAGATATAGAAGAATAGCAATGGAACATGAGGAAACAATTCAGCAATTACTAAATGATGCAAAGAACAATAACATAAGACTGATCAGAGTCAATGAAAAAGCAGGAGATAGTGTAAATGACATAAAAAACTATTCACAGTACTAATGGCAGAAAGCTTAGCAAGCGGGGGGAAAGAATTTGACATACAGGGCCAGGAATTTAGCTCAGTGGTTTCACCACCTGCCTCAGAAGCTGACAGACCCAAGTTTGATACCCAGTACCAAAAAAAAAAAAAAAGAATTTGACATATAGATATTTCAGGCATATATAATTCCAGCTAGCTATGATAAAATAAAAACCATAACTAAGTGTATAATAGTCAGGATTCCAGAAACCCAACAGAAGGAAAAATATTGAAAGCAGAGGAAAGAAACAAATCACATAAAGAGAGAAACACAGCAGAATCACAGCAGACTTCTCAACACAAACACTCAAGTCAAGAGCCTGGAATGTTTCTCAAGCCCTAAAAGAAAACAACCTCCACAGTGAACAGGAGGAAGCTTCCAGGTCACTGTACCACCCCCACCAGCACAGAGGAGGTGAGCCACGTGGGTGCCAGCAACAAGCCCACCCCATTGAAATGAGAAGGCACATAAACAAGTTTCAAAACCAGACTACCAGAACACCTAAAATAATCCCAAGGGGAAACGAGATGGAACAATCTGATACTCAACCACCTGGACTCCCTGAACTGGCAACAAAAGGGGATCTGGAAAAAATGAAATAAGAAACAATTTCTCAGATAACAGCAGAGATTGTGCCCATAGTGCAAGACATGATTAACAAATCTAGAGAGGACACAGATAAAAAAATAGAGGATCTGAGGAACATAATGGAATCCCAATGTAGGAAACAAATGGAATCCATAAAACAGATACAAACAGATTTCCAGGAGATTAAAAACTCCATTGAAAGTCTATGCACCAAAATTAGCTGATGTGAGGACAGAATTTCAGATATAGGAGATAAGATTGGTATTAGTGACCAGGAAAATAAAAATTTCTTTAAAATTGTAAGGGGCCATGAGAAATCAAGCCAGCAGATGCAAAGAATAACATAAGACTGATCGGAGTCAAGGAAGAAACAGAAGAGAGTGCAGATGACATAAAAAAAACTGTTCACAGAAGTGATGGCAGAAAATTTCCCCAGCAGGGGAAAAGAAGTTGACATACAGATAAGTGAGCCATATAGGACTCCAAGTAGCCATGATAAAAAAAAATCTACACATAGGCATATAATAGTTAAGATTCCAGAAACCCAACAGAAGAAAATGATGCTACCAACAGTTAAGGAAAAGAAACAAATCACATACAAAGGAAAGCCCATCCGAATCACAGCAGACTTCTCAATGCAAACCCTTAAGGCAAGAAGAGCTTGGAGTGTTATATTTCAAGCCCTAAAGGAAAACAACCTCCAACCCAGATTGATGTACCTTGCAAAATTATCTTTCAAAATTGATGGAGAAATAAGATACTTTCATGAAAATGAGGACCTTAGGAACATCATGAATAACAAACCAACATTTGAAAAAATTTTAGACAATATCCTAGGAAAAGACAATGAGGATCACAACCCCAGAAAGCCCAGAAAATGAATCCACAGGGGCAACAAGAAATTAAACACAAATGGGGAGAATCCAACAAACAGAAAAAGTCATGACAATGATTAGTAAATATGTATAAGTTATAACCATCAATGTTAATGGTCTCAATTCACCAATCAAAAGAAATAGACTGGCAGAATGGGTCAAGAAGCAAGATCCAACAATATG
>NW_004624910.1:2427133-2449045 GCF_000247695.1 Heterocephalus glaber
ACTTCACAGAACTAGAGAAAACAATCCAAAAATTCATTTGGAGCCAGAAGAGACCTAGAATAGCAAAAGCAATTCTAGGCAACAGAGACATGGCAGGGGGTATCACAATGACCAACTTGAAACTATACTACAAAGAAGCTACTGTAGTAAATACAGCATGGTGCTGGCAAAGAATCAGACCCGAGGATCAGTGGAATAGATTAGAAGATGCAGAAACAAGTTCAGACATACTCAGCCACCTCATCTTTGACAAAGGAGCCAACCACCTTCTTTGGAGGAAAGATAGCCTATTTAATAAATGGTGTTGGAAAAACTGGATTTCAACCTGCCAAAGATTTAAACTAGACTCATACCTATCACTATGCACTAAACAAAGATCAAAGTGGATTAAAGATCTAAATATTAAGACAGAAACACTAAACTTTCTGGAAGATAATTTAGGTAAAACTCTTGAAGACACTGGCATAGGAAAAGACTTTATGAACAAAACCTCAGTAGCACAGGAACTAGGACAAAGAATCAAAACCTGGGATCCCATCTTATTAAAAAGCTTCTGCACTGCAAGAGAAACCACCAACAGAGCTAACACACAACCTACAATGTGGGAAAAATATTTTAGCAGCTGTACCTCAGACAAAAAACTACTATCTAGAATATACAAAGAATTGAAAAAAAATCAGACCCCCCCCAATTCAAAGACCCAATTCAAAAATGGGCATCTGAAATGAACAGACATATCTCAGACAAAGAAGTAAAAGCAGCAAATAAATATATGAAAAAATGCTCAAAATCACTGGTCATTCGAGAGATGCAGATGAAAACAACACTGGAGATTCTATCTCACCCCAGAAAGAATAGCTGCTATCAAGATATCAACCAATAACAAATGCTGGTGGGAGTGTAAACTGGTGCAACCACTGTGGAAATCAGTATGGAGATACCTCAAAGAAGTAGGACTAGAGGTCCCATTTGACCCAGTTATTCCCCTGCTGAGTATCTTCCCCAAAGAATTAGAAGAATCATACCACAGTGATATATGTGCACTCATGTTCATAGCAGCACAGTTTGTAACAGCTAAAACTTGGAAACAGCCCAATTGCTCATCAACTGGAGACTGGATAAAGAAAATGTGGTGTTTTTTTAATAAAATGGAGTACTACTGAGCCATAAAGAAGGAGAAACTAGAGACATTTATAGTTAAATGGATGCATATTGAGGCTATACTCTTAAGTGAAATAAAGAGGACACACGTGTAAACACCGAATAGTTCCTCTAGTGTGAGAAACTGAAAGTGTAAATATGGATTAAAATGAATAATTGATAATTTGAATTAGGAAAAGGGCCAAAAGCGTAGGGGTGGTGGGAGGGGAAGGGTAAAGTAAAGGAGGAAAAGTAAAGAAAATTATGAAAAAAGAAAAAAATGGAAATGAAGTCTATGGAAATAGGGAAGGGTGGAGGGGGTGAAGGATGCACAGGTAATGGAGAAGAATAAGAGCTAAGATACATCACGTAAAGGTACAAGCACACAATGATAAATGTAAATGTATTGTATACCTAAAATGTACCAATAAAAGAATTTTTTTAAAAATTAAGGGAATTAAATAAGAGATGGACAAGGGAAGAGTTTTCCAAGCAGAAGAAAGAACATATGTAAAGTCATGTGGAAAAAATTGACCACAATGTATCCAAGGAAATGGAGTAGTTCTGTGTGGTTGGAAAGATAGGTCATGACAGAACAGAGAAATTTAACATGACAGAATGAAAAGCTAGTAAAACTTGTTAACTAATTAGATTTACATAATAGATTTGGTAAAGAAAGAAGGCGGAGTCTTGCTTGTGCGGGTGAGTGGAAGAACTGGTTTGGGAAGAAGGTAACAGAGTTTTAAATATTTTATCATTAGTCAGTTGAAATTAGAAGCATTGGAAGTGTAGGTAAATGCTAGAGCACTTGCCCAGCATGTGATGACCTCAGTTCAATTATTAACACACAGACACACACCAACACACACAGTTAAGAACAAGCAGAATTAGAGTCCATGTTTCATTGTAAAATTTCCTAGCTTTGTGATTTTAATTACTGAACTATCCTTATAGTACTTTTGCCAAACAAATGAGGATAACAGGATAACTCCATTCATTGAGCTCCTGTTATAGTAGCAACTATAACAATGAGATAGTTCTGAGTGATATAAAGTCTTGTACTAGGTGCTTTACACAAAATTTCATTTGATAGCAATATTTTAAATTTTAATTAAATACAAACATTATTATTGGGACAATTAGGCCTTTTGGGATCTAATTAATGGAGGGAAGATTAAAAGAACTGATGTCACACATAACATGAATAAATTTCACAAAATTACTTCTGAGTACTCTGACCTAGAAACAGCTGTCTTCTCTCTAAATATTTAATCCCTAAAAATACTGTCCTTCCCTGCTTCTCCATTGACCCACAAGCAGCCTCTTCATACTTATTTGTAACCTACCCTTATTATTTTCAACAATGACAGCTTATTTGCTGTTATATGTTAATTTGTATCCCTATAAAAAGCAATTTCTGCAACTATAGATAGCCCTCATCATGATTCCCGTTCCTTCATAAAAAGCAAAAAAACCTGTAAATAACAATTTCCCCTGTTCAAGGCTGTACTCTGTTCAAAAAGGTACACTCAAAGTTACATCCCAGGTAAAATTTGGCTTATGCAAAATAAAAACAGGCAAGCAAGAAGAAATCTTTGGAAAATAAACACTCCAGACATTTTCATTACTTCGCATTAGATGTCTGTATATCACAGCTCTATCACCCTAGAAAACTAAGATAAGTTCTCTAAGCTAAACTTTTTATAAAATGGAAGAATTGTAGTATTTTTGAGATGTCCAATGAGAAAAATATATGTAAATATTTATAAATTAGTATGACACAAATCCATTTGATGTAATAGTTATATTTCATAAAATAATTTAAAAGTTTATACTTTCATAATAATGTTTACTTTGTTTTATTTAATTAGCAATAACCATTTATGTTAAGTGATATTACTTTTAAATTTTAAAGTCTTTATAACACACATTGTTATGGTTTGTGTCTAGATGTCCCCTCAGTGCTCACTTTGACAGCACATATACTAAAATTACATGTTCCTTAAAAGCCTCATGCAGTCACGCAGCTTTTTCAGAGATGGATAAATCTAGAATGTGTGAAGCTGGGATTAAGGGTGTGTGATTACTAAATCAGTCCACTGATTGGTTTGGCACTGCCCTAATGCCAGTAGTCTGGATAAGATAAAAGGGGCAAAAAGATGCTGTTAAGGTTCCTTGTTGGTTTTGCTACTGCGTGGGCACCATGAAGTGTTTCCCTTCTGCAACTCTCCTCTACTATATGCCACTCTGCCTAGGAGCCAGCCGATTATGGACTGAGACCTCTACAAACTGAGTTTTCCTCACTTAACATTTTACTGTTGGGTATTTTGTCTCAGCAATGAGGTAAAGGTAACTATGAAACATATTAATTCTACATATTAATGGGACGCAGTGTGCTATTACCATACATGCATAGAGCATGCACTGATCATGTGCAACTACCCTTTTTCCCTTCCCACCCATCCCCCTAGAAACTTTTGTAATAATATAAAGCTTCAATTTAAATGATTGATTTAAGTTTAAGTGATTCAATTTTAGTGAATATATTACTTAACCAAAGAATTAATATGAAAACAGGAAAAACACATTCCAAAAGTGATATACAAATGACTGATACCTAATAAATGCCATCTTATGTTATGGTGTGCAAAGAACTGAGTTAATCATCAGATAGTATGCCACAGAACAATTAATTTAAGTGTTGGCTCTCTAATACATCAGAGCTGCTTAGAAAGATTTCAGCAACTGATAGAAGTCACAGAAAGTTTACCTATAGAAAATATCATTCTAAAATTTATATAAAACCAGAAGAGACCCAGAGTAGCCAAAGTAATCCTGAGTAAAAACAGCAAATCAGGAGACATGCTGAACAATGGAATAGAATTGAGGATACAGAAAAATATCTCATGCTCTTTGAGCCAATTGATATTTGACAATGTGGCCAAAATTTTACGGTGGAAAAAAGATAGCCTTATTGTAAAAATGGTGACGGTTATCCACATGCAGGAGAATAGACACACATCTCTTAAATTGTACAAAAATCAAATAAAAATAAATCAAAGGCCTAGATATAAAAGCTGAAATATTGGAAGATAAAATAGGTAATACTCTTGAACATAGGCATAGTCAAGGGTTTTTAGAACACAAATCCATTACATAAGAAATTAATTCTATTAATCAACAAATTGGGTTATATCAAATTACACATATTCTGCACAGCAAAGGAAACAATTTTCTTTTCTTTTTCTTTTTGTTTTTTGTTTTGGTGCCAGGGATCAAACTTGGGTCCTTGTGCTTGTGAGGCAGGAGGCGGAACCACTGAGCTAAATCCCTGGCCCAGGAAACATTTTTTCAACAGAAAGAAGAGACAACCTACAGAATGGGCAAAGATTTTGCCCGCTACACCTTGGACAAAGCACTAATATCTGGAATATATAAAAAACGTAAAAAATTAGATCCCCCAAATAAAAAACTCAATAAAAAATGGACCACTAAAATGAATACACATTTATCAAAAGAAGAAATACAAATGACCAATAAGTATATGAAACTATATGTTCACTATCTTTATCCATCTGAGGCCACTAAAAATGAATATCATCAAACACTAAATAAACAACAAGTGTTGGTGAGGTTGTGGGGAAAAATGAAGTAAATGAGTAAAATAATTCAGATGCAGAAAGTTAAATATACTATTATTTCTTTTACATGAGAAATTTTAAAAGTAAATAAAGAGCAAAATGAAAGAAAGAGATGGTAGGAAATGAGGTAGATTCTGCAGTGATGTCAAGATCTGGGGAAGAAGGTACAAGAGATATCAGGGAAGGGTGCCAGGGGAGTAAAAATGATCATGTTTTGATATGTATATATACCAGTTCCCCAAGATGAATATAATTATTGTATATCACAAATATATTAATAATAAATAAAATGTGAAAAAGAAAATAAGATCTCTCACACTATAAGTAAATATACATTTTAAAGTTTGTGTTCCTGTGAGGAGCTGAGGTATATTTCTCCTGCTCGAGTCATTACCAAATATTAATTCAATAAGCATTTAATGATACATACTATGTTTCAGTCCTTGTTTTGGATGTTAGATATACAAAAATCAACGAAATTTACTTATTGCCATTAAGGATTTTACAGTCAATGAAGGACTGTGTGGAATATATATATATATATATATATGCATAACTGTTTAACAAGGGCTGGAAGTACTGAATAAGAAATCAGAGCAGGGCTCATAAGAAATCAAAGGAAGAGGGCTGAGGAAGACAAGTCCAGGAAGCATGCTAAGGTATTCTAACCACAGAAGCAAAATTTGAAAAACCCTCAGAAATGACTCCTTAAGTGTGGAAATGCTCACCTGTACTTGACAATTCCATTGATCATTAAGTTTACATCCTTGATTCTGTTGATATAAGCTTGGACAACATCTATACATTTCACCTGCAAAATACAATAATTTACTCAGCTAGCATTTATTTATTGGTCAATTCATCCATTCAACAAGTATTTACTGAAAGCCTCCTATGTAGATGAATAATTTTTTAGTCAAAACCTTTAGTGAATTATCCAGTCCAGTCTCCCGTGAGACATCATATGAGGGTGAGAGAATAAAAATGTCTGCTTAAATGTAAGAATTTAGCAATATCCTGTAATCATTCCTATTCCAAATAATGAATAAGAATAATAAACAAACTCACCTCTAAGTAAACACAAGTTGGAAGTCAGAGATATTATGGATATCTATTGAACTAGCAATTTATTTAGTTCTAGTAAATAGCCAGTATGGAAATGAGTACTATATTGTAATAGCCTAAAAATTAGAATTATACATCATCTCTGAAAGATTCAACAGTTGGTGAGTAGAGACATAATGACATATTACAGTAAGGTTCCCAGATAAAATATAGAAGACTAAGCTAAATTTGAATTTCAGATGTGTAACAATTATTATAAGTATATTCCAAGTATTTCATTGGGCTAATTATACTAGAAACTATATATTCTTATCTGAGATTTGAATTTAATTGAATATATTGTACTTTTATTTGTTAAATTTGACAACCTTACACCAAGGGTTGTAATTTAAAGGTGTGAATAGGCAAAAAAGTGAGTAAAACATTCTGGGGGCAAATTATTGCTTAATTGTAAAATACAATTAAATAATTTAATGATACTTTTTTCGACATGAAATAATAGGCATTAGGAAATTACAAAGCAAAGTAGAACTCTCAAATTCAGAAGATAGCAAGTAAATGAAAAGAAATTAGATAAGAAAGATGTAAGAAGCAAGATAAAGCATAATAAGTACGAACATTATATCATATGGAAGGATGTAAACCAATTACTTCATAGTGTGTGTTAAGGCATAAATTTCCTTGTTAGATGACAGGGAGATTAAATAATTAAATT
This sequence comes from Heterocephalus glaber, assembly GCF_000247695.1. The sequence continues at coordinate 2,433,695 of NW_004624910.1, forward strand.
TGGTTTAAAGAAAACAAAGCTCAACTCTATATGGCTTATGAGAAATTCATTTTAAACAAAGAAACAATGAAAGCTTTAAAATAATGAAAGTTGGCAAATATATGCTTGGTAATGTGAACAACAGGAAAACAGGGGTGTTACTATTGATATCAGATAAAGTTAATTTGAAAATTATATATGAAATTATATAGCTCATAAGGTATTATATAAGTAATATACCATTTTGAAGTAAAAAGAAAGCAAATGTATAAAACATAAACTCAAATAGGAATATAAAAAGCACTTGATCAGAAATACAAGAACAGGAATAGACAATATAGGTCTCTTCAAAATCAATAGACCAAATAGTTGAAAATAAATGTATATCCAGGAATTTAATATACAGCTAACATGCTAAAATACATACAGAGTCTTTACTTCATCAAAGGCAAACATAATCTGTATTCATAAATCACTGAAAAATTCACAAAGAAAAATTTACATTTCAATGGTTTTATAAACAGGTTAGGTCAACTGGGTAATGTATCATAATCCAGTAATACTAGGAACTCAATACAAATAGGTGATTTCAAAAGGTTCTACTAGTTCAAAAGAATCTTCCATGTAATCAATGAGTATAGTAGGTAAACATTAAGAATAAAAAGAAGATATAACCATAGATATAGGATAGATTGAAAGTATTAAAACAAAACATTACGTACACCACTTTTTTGGGGGCTAATGACTAGTCCTTTAGAATTGTGCACCTAATAAGTTATTAGTAAATATGTTTAAATGCATGCATAAGTAATAATTTCAACTACCATAAAACTATACTGTAGTCTGCTGCACACATAGCTGTGATATAAAGAGCCTGGGGTGTCCAGCTGAGTTTTAGAATATAGGCACCCTACCAATGTACACCACTCTATAATTCTTCAAAAGCTCCACCTATTACCTAAGCTTGTAGCAAGTAAGGGGGTAAAAAAAGGTATTAGAAGGAGTAACACACAAAATTGCCATTTGTTTAAAACCTAATTGCCAAAAATTTTATATGTGTTATGTAATTAAATACTCCTAGCAACATAAGTGATATCCCTGTGTTATAAATAAAGGCTGTTGAAGCTCATTTAGGTCATGTAGCTTAAGCAAAATCACACAACTGAACCTGGATATATGTTTGCTTTTTTTCAAATGAATCCTGCTGTCATAGAGAAATAAAAGAATACATAAATGTTTAGAAAAGTCAAGTAAGTATAAATGATTTCTCTTTCTCACTCTGTCTCTGTCTCTGTCTCTGTTTCTCTCTCTCTCTCTCTCTCTCTCTCTCTCCTCTTCAACTCTGTGTACCTCTCTTTCTCTCTTTGGTCTCTCCTCTTCCTTCACATAAAAAGAATCATTATATTCATTGTTATATTCCTTATATTTTTTACCAGCTAGCACAATTCAGAAATTTTATATAACAGTTCCTGTAGATTTATTTCATACTTATTAATGACCGTATGACTCATTAATAAATCATGACTGGGTACTCATCAATGACTATTGATGACTATTTGATCAGAAGAAAGGAGAAAATATTGATATTTGTATTATTTAAAATTAGACAATAATTCTAATATCTTCATTAAATATTATGTTTATTATAAATAACAAGAGGAAACATGTTCTTAAAAGTCTAAAAAAAATTGATACATTATTACTAACTATATTCACCCTACTATGTATTAGGACACCGAGACTTATTCTTCCTATCAAACTATAACTTTTTACATATTGATTAACTTCTGCCATCTTCCTCTACCATCTCACACCATGTCCCATAAACATGTACAATTATTAACTGTCAATTATAAATAAAATTTTAATAATCATACAAGTCCCTTTCTACCCCTAAATCCTAACACCCTCCAGCATCAACATTATCTGCATTTTGTGCTTCTTTTCAGCAACATATACTGTAAAAAGATAACACATTAAATAGAGACAAAAGATATTACATTTTCATACAAATAATAGCACAGTATAAACTATTTGGCTCTTTTTTTTTCACTCAAAATACATCTTACAACTCATTCTGTATCTATCACATGAAGAAACACCTTATCATTTTAATTGTTGATAATATTGAATGTGTAGACGTCTTGTACCATATTTAATAAGGGCTCCGATTTCCCTTTATAAGCATTTGTTTTGACAAAAACATAGAGGATATCCTCATATGGATGCCATTAGATGATTTGCAATTGGAACTTTTGTCTTCAAAACATCATCAAACTTTGGAATCACAAACAAAATCAGTCTTCCAAGTGTACAAAGACAATGATCATGCTGTTAATGGTGGTGAATGCAAGCTGGTACTTTTTTGTGTCAGTCTTAGATGCCAACTGAGACTTTAAAGTTTCAGAAGAAATAGTGTTATCCTGAATCCTGAATAATGAGCAATCATAAGGAGACACAAAACCAAGTATAAAGACAGTAGACACTGAGTTACAAGGATGTGATTGTTCAGAGAGTTAAATATCAGGAAACATTACTCTTCCATTAAGTTTAACAAAAAAATAAATCAGATTTATCTAGTTCTATGACTTCCCAACTTTATGGCATTAGACAAGTTATTATACAACTTTCAACTTTGCTTTCCTATAATAACTCTAAATATACTATGAAAGCATTATTTTTAAGAGTTTTAAACACAACAATCATTTAATTCCCACAACAATCCTATAATATAGATTATGTCCTAAGTACACTTACTTATGAGATAGAGTGTGTAAGCTTCTTGGGGAAAAGCAAAAGCAAATGACCTAAATTGATACAGTTTAAAGTTCTAATTTGTGAAGAATACAAATACAAATTTTAAAATGAAGAAATATATCAAAGTTTTTATCCAATTTACACAGTTTTCCATGATATTTGTAGATCATGGAATTGATTGTTTTATTACAAGTGCATATGCATACGTATAAGTGTGTATTATAAGCATCTGTGTAAATGCAGATAATAAGAATGGGTTTGAGTAAATCAAAGGTAAGTAGCAGGGAGTAAGGTGCACAACCAAATTTCCCAAAGAGATGGTATTTTCCTTTTTTATACTGAGAGATAGATGATCATCTATAACGTTAGTTAACTTTTGGTGAATATGTGCTAAGTATTTTAGAAAATAGGTACTATTTTATTCCATTTTACAGTCAAGCAATTTGGGGCCCCAAGAATTAGTCACTTTCTCAATTTCTGACACTTAAGAGAAAGATAAATGTGAATCTTTGATCTTTAGAAGGATAAGGAAAACAGACTAAATGGATTTGTCATTTTGCAGAAATATTAAAAAAATTAAGATCACAAGTTCCATTTTGATAGCAAAGTCAGGAGAAAATGAAAATACTTAATTTTTCTGAAGAAGGTCTTAAATCAAGCTGAAGATACAAATAGTTTAGACTTTTCCTGTATCTAGTGTACAAGAATTACCACTTGATGTATTCTGAAAACAAATGATAACATCCAAATGTATATGGGCAACTTTTGAGTCAGTATAGTTTATCGGAGTTAACACAGTTTAAATAAGTAATACTGTTAATTCTTTTCCTTCTTAATCTTAATTTCTTGCTATTTATTATGAGAATTGCAGATAAAATACTCAAAATTCTTCCTACATAGTAGGCCCTCTTTAAATAAGAGCTGGTATCAGTCCATCTGTAATTCTAGAATTGACCAAAGATTCAGCAGGTATCACTCAGTATTACATAAGGAATAGATCAAATCATCATTTTATTTCACAATGGCTTTCTCTCAGGTCTTATCAATGATATTGGAAAAAAATCAGCTTTCTTAAATAGTGCTATAGAGCAGAATTTCTCAACCTTGGCACTACTAACAACTTGAGCCAGATAATTCATTGTTATAGAAAGGGCTGCCCTGTGCATTGGAGCATGTTTTGCAGCATCCCTGGTCCTTTCCCAATAGTGACAATAAAAATTGTCCTTGGACATTGTTATATGTATCCTGAAGGCCAAAACTGCCACTTGAGAACCATTTCTCTAGAGAAATGAAGAAATTATAAAAGACGAGAGGCACAACCTTGGAGGGACTAGTATAAATAAAACATTGTATTCCCTCTTCTCCCCTTCAGAATACTTTTATATAAAGTATATTTAGATAAACTCTTATCATGGGCAGGCATGAACATATTAATAATTGCTATAATTACCCAAAACCTGATGATAGTAATATAAAGACTACTATGACAGGTAGTGTTTTAAGTGCTTTACATATATGCACTCATTTAGTCCTCATAATAACTCCATAAAAGAGATTCAAGAACCTAGAATCAAGTGTATTTTAATGGGATATCAGAGGCATACAAGAATAAGCAATGTTTTAAAGATCACACACAACCCAAGTAGTTTGGCTCCAGAGTTCATTCCTTCTAGTCACTACACCACCCAACTTACTATGTGCCAGAGGCTTAACGTGTTATTTGTAATAGCTATGGCAAAACTTACACAAGGTCACATAGCTATAAAAAGACAGACCAAAATTCAGAAACTATTATCTATCTACTATTAGCAAAACCATGCATGAATGGAAAGTAGTAGAGAGAAAGTATAGGAATAAGGCATGTTATAACATTAAAAGGTAATTAGGAGTATGAAAATCTTTATTCCTTCATGCAATCAAAGATGCATACTGAGATATTAAGAAAGTATTTATTGTATATCTACTCTTTGTCATACATTATACTAAATTCTGTGAACAAATCAATGAGGAAAAACAGATGAAGCAATAGAGACAAGAGGTGAATAAACAATGAATACTAGACTATAGCCCAAGATCTCTAGGAAATCCACCATTCATATGGCGGAAATAGATAATAGTTAACCCAGTAGAGCTCTAGAGACCAACTGTTTGAGCTACTTAAACCTTTGAATTCAGAATCTCCATAAATTTTTGTGTATTCATTTAAGTCATTTTACCTCAGTTTCTTCATGTAGATACTGTATTAACAATATAAATGCCTCAGTGACACAGATTACCCATCGCAACATTTATTTTTCTATATTTGACATATACTATACACTAAACAAATTGTAACCAAAGCAAATGTTATTCTAGACCAATTCTATACTAATTGTTATTCTTTAGTATCATTCTTTTAAATGAAAAAGAAAATCTCCAGCCAGAAAGCTGCAGGTAGATCTGAGGAAGTAGAGGGGAAGGGAGAGTAAAATATAAAGAAAGGGGGACAGACCTTTAATAGCCAAGAATCAGTTTGAAAACCTGCTCCTGACTAACATTTGCACAATTTTTATGCACAAATTGGACAAATGGACAGAAGAACTATGAGGGGGTGCCAAAATAATCGAACTGATATCTATTTCAAATGCCCTCTATATGAGGAAGCATATTAAATTTCCCAGAAGTCTTCTTTCATCCCAAATAAATGTCTCTGTTTTGTCACTCTAGGAGAAGGTGGAAAAGAAAGTCAAGAAGGGAATGGAATTAATATGAGAAAATGAAAAAGTGGAAACATCTTTGTAAATAGGGAGGGGTGGAGTGGTTGAAGGGAGGGAAGGGGAATGGGAAAAAAGTAAAAATCAAGATATATTATGTAAAAGTACAAATCTCCAATGATGAATATCATTATATTGTATACCTAAAATGTACCAATAAAATTAATTTTAAAAAAGGAAAGTCAATTCAATCATGTTACCATCTCCACCACCACTAACTTCCTGGGAGTTACCCTCCACCCTTTTCAAAATCAGCTTTTCTCATATGCTCACCTTCCTCTGTCGAATCATTTTGGCCAATTGTACCCCGGAGAGCAGGAGCAATGGTTCAGTCACTGGCCCCGTGGTCTTTGAGTCAAATTTGTGGCTGCCAAAAGCACGAGCAGCTTGGCCTATTAAGCCTATGAGAAAACCTATTGCTCTCAAGAAGAGCAACTGGAATCTGACAGTGACCGGTGGTGCCATGCTGCCTGGATTCCTCAGGGTCTTAGCGCTTGATGGTTGCCTGAGCCTTAAGTAAATGAGAAGAATAGACTCAGCAAAGGTGTATTTAGGAATCCTTTGTTTTACAAGTCCAGTATCTACCCACAATTCCCAAGGAGCTTGTTTGTCATAACCTGCTGGGCTCCTAGCCAGAGATCAAGGGTGGAGTTGAAGCCTTCCCAGCAGCTGCCTGTGTGCAGTGCAACCTGTGGTTAATGCTGGAGCAACCTAATCCAGAAAGTGAGAAGTAAAAATGAACACTGGCTTTAGAGCTCTCTAGCTGTTACTGTATGGCCTTAGACAATTTATACTATTTTACTCAGTTTGCTTATATAATATATAGGAATAATTGCTTCTATATCAAATACTTATGATAAACACTAGGAAACAAATCAGAGCACTTAACAAAAGTCCTGACAAATATTATTAGTAATTATGATTTATTTCAGATACACCTGTGAAAAAAGCGTTATAAGTTTACCTTTGTATGTAAACATTTCATATGCTCACCAAAGCACTAAATGACAAGTATATACATCTTATCCACATGCATATTGCTTAATCCTTGTAAGAACATTAACAGATAGTACCAAGTATCAAATCCTCAACCCATATCTCTCTCTTAAACTTCAGACACTTGAAATCCAATGTCAACTTGACATCTCTATGTGAATATTTCCTAGATTCTTAAAAATCAATGTGTCCAAATTTAATTTATCTCCAAATTTGCTGCTCCTCTGTGTTTACAAATGGCATCTTCATCCACCCAGTCAGTCATGCAAAAATCTGGGAACCATCTCAGTTTCTTCTTTTGCTCAAATCCTCACAAATAACCACCATGTACAGACAATGCTTTTTCTTCCAAGTCAGCATAGTTCAGATATCACTGATGTTTACATGAACTCCTACATATAATACAGATGATTACATTGCCTTTGTTTATAGCATTGTCTTTGTAATATGAAAAGCTGACCATTGTATCTTCCCTGCCAATGTCTCTGCTGTAATTCCCCATTTTCCTCACATCCAAGTCATATCTACCTTAACATGAAAAATTCTGTAACTTATCCTTAGTGCTTTCCATCCCTCACATGTTATGGTCCTGGCAAAACAAACTCCCTGAAAGTTCTCTTTCCCTTCCATATCTTTGCATATAATTTCTTTCCCACCTTCTCCATCTGGCTTAGGAAGAGTACTTTCCAACAAGTCTTCTCTTGACTCAGAACTGATTTAATGCCACTCTTTATTCTACTCTGCATTCCATGACTAACAATATCATATTACTTATAACTCTCTACCTGTTAAGCTTCTGTATGTACTTGCCATCTAGATGTGAACTCCTTGACAATAAGGTCATTATAATTCCTCCCCAAATTACCAAAGCCTAACATTAGCTTCAGCATGAAATCAAAACTAGGTTGTAGTTTAAAGGTATGAGTTTTAAAAATAATTAATGTTGAAGTTGTTGAAGATAATTATTTGAGCTTGGCCTTGGGTAGGTGAAAGGGAAGTCATCCCAGATACGATCTTTGCACCTGCAAACTCAGGTGAAAACACTCAAAAAATCAAGCAAAAAAATGCTGGCAAGATCTCAGAGGAAAAGGCACACTTCTACTTTTTTGGTGGGAATGTAAAGTGGTACAATCACTAAGGAAACCAGTGTAGAGGTTCCTCAAAAAATTAAATCTTTAAATTCCATTTGAACCAGCTATTTCCCTTCTATTTCTCTTTCCAAAAAAAGTGAAGATATCATACTACAGTGATACATATATAGCCATGTTTACAGCAGCACAACTCATAATAGCTAAATCTTAGAAGGAGCATATATACCCACCCACATAAGAGTGGATCAAGAAACTGTGGTATTTATACATAGCAGAGTACTACTCTGTCATAAAGAATGATAAATTGAGTCATTTGTGGAAAATGGATGCATTTTAAATAATATTTTGTAAACTAAATCAGACAAGCTTAAATATCACATAATTTCTCTTCAATGAAAAACCCAAGGTATAAATAATTTAACGAACAAAATAAAAGATAGACAATAGGAAACACTGAAATAAATCCTTTGCATATGGGAAGGGAATCTAGAGACAGAGGGAGGGTAAAGGGAGGAAATTGGATAGGAAGGGGAAAAAATAATTAAGATATATTAAGTACATGTACCTACTCCCTAAGATGAATGCAAACATTACATAATTCAAACACATACTAAAAATATTTCAGTGAATACTGAAGGTGCCCTCACAGCATTCCTAGTCTAATTGGGAGCACCTGGTAAAATATACAATAATCAAAATAGGCAGGCACATCTTGCAGATCCAGTGAACATAGCTGATAAAGTAAGTTGTTAAAATATAGACTGTATAATTTGAGTCATTTGGTGGAAAATGGATGCACATTGAGAGCCATAATGTTAATTGAAATAAATCAGACATGCAAGCTTAAATATCACATTGATTCTTTTATAGAGAACACCAGAGTAAAACTAAAGATCAAAATAAAAGATAGATGCCTGGGTTTTGAATTTAAGGTGGAGCAGCAGCAGGAGAGGGTACTGCTGGATACAGTGTGTGGCTAGGATTCCCTCCATCTCCACAAGGACTCGATAGCAATGGAGCTCAGTGATGCAAATTTACAAACACTAACAGAATATTTGAAGAAAATCCTTGATCCTGATCCTGCAATCAGATGTCAAGCTAAAAAATTTCTTGAGTCTGTAGAAGAAAATCAGAATTATCCACTCTTACTTTTAACATTACTAGAGAAGTCCCAGGATAATGTCATCAAAGTGTGGGCTTCAGTAACATTCAAGAACTATATTAAATGAAAACGGAGAATTGTTGAAGATGAACCAAACAAAATTTGCAAAGCTGATCTAGTAGCCATTAAAGCCAATATAGTGCAGTTGATGCTTAGTAACCCAGAGCAAATTCAGAAGCAGTTGGGTGATGGTATCAGCATTATTGGCAGAGATTTCCCTCAGAAATGTCCTGACTTGTTGACAGAAATGGTGAATCACTTTCAGAGTGGGGAATTCCATGTTATTAATGGAGTCCTTCGTACAGCACATTCATTATTTAAAAGATACCATCATGAATTTAAGTCAAATGAGTTATGGACTGAAATTAATCTTGTACTGGATGCCTTTGCATTGCCTTTGACAAATCTATTTAAGGCCACCATTGAATTATGTAGTACCCATGCAAATGATGCCTGTGCCCTGAGGATTCTTTTTTCTTCCTTGATTCTGATCTCAAAATTGTTCTAGAGTTTAAACTTTCAGGATCTCCCTGAGTTTTTTGAAGATAATATGGAAACTTGGATGAACAATTTTCATACCCTCTTGACACTGGATAATAAGCTTCTACAAACTGATGATGAAGGGGAAGCAGGCTTATTGGAAGTCTTAAAATCAAAGATTGGTGACAGTGCTACACTCTATGCTCAGAAGTATGATGAAGGTTTTCAGCAGTACCTGCCTCGCTTTGTCAGAGTCATCTGGAATGTATTAGTTACAACAGTTCAAGAGGTTAAATATGATTTATTGGTCAGTAACGCAATTCAGTTTCTGGCTTCAGTTTGTGAAAGACCTCATTATAAGAATCTGTTTGAGGACCAGAACACACTGACAAGTATCTGTGAAAAGGTCATTGTGCCTAACATGGAATTTAGAGCTGCTGATGAAGAAACATTTGGAGATAATTCTGAGGAGTACATAAGAAGAGATTTGGAAGGATCAGATGTTGATACAAGATGCAGGGCCGCCTGTGATCTGGTATGAGGATTATGCAAATTTTTTGAGGGACCCATGACAGGAATCTTCTCCAGTTATGTTAATTCTATGCTTCAAGAATATGCAAAAAATCCATCTGTCAACTGGAAACACAAAGATGCAGCCATTTATCTCATGACATATTTGGCATCAAAAGCCCAAACACAGAAGCATGGAATTACACAAGCTAATGAACTTGTAAACCTGACTGAGTTCTTTGTGAATCACATCCTTCCTGATTCAAAATCAACTAATGTGAAAGAATTTCCTGTCCTTAAAGCGGATGGTATCAAATATATTATGATTTTTAGAAATCAAGTACCAAAAGAGCATCTTTTGGTCTCGAATCCTCTCTTGATTAATCATCTTCAAGCTGAGAGTATCATTGTTCATACTTATGCAGCACATGCTCTAGAATGGTTGTTTACTATGAGAGGGCCTAACAATGCCACTCCTTTTACAGCTGCAGAAATAGCACCATTTGTTGAGATTCTGCTAACAAACCTTTTCAAAGGCTCTCACACTTCCTGGATCTTCAGAAAATGAATATATTATGAAACCTATCATGAGAAGCTTCTCCCTCCTACAAGAAACCATAATCCCCTGTATCCCTACTCTCATCACCCAGTTTACACAGAGAAGCTATTAACAGTTAGTAAGAACCCAAGCAAACCTCACTTCAATCACTACATGTTTGAAGCAATATTCTTATCCATAAGAATAACTTTCAAAGCTAACCCTGCTGCTGTTGTAAATTTTGAGGAGGCTTTGTTTCTGGTGTTTACCAAAATTTTACAAAATGATGTACAAGAATTTATTCCATATGTCTTTCAAGTGATGTCTTTGCTCCTGGAGACACACAAAAATGATATCCCGTCATCTTATATGGCCTTATTTTCACATCTCCTTCAGCCAGTGCTTTGGGAAAGAACAGGAAATATTCCTGCTTTAGTGAGGCTTCTCCAAACATTCTTAGAATGTGGTTCAAACACAATAGCAAGTGCTGCAGCTGACAAAATTCCTGGTTTACTGGGTTTCTTCCAGAAGCTAACTGCATCCAAAGCAAATGACCACCAAGGCTTTTATCTTCTGAACAGTATAATAGAGCACATGCCTCCTGAATCAGTTGACCAGTACAGAAATAAAATTTTCCTTCTGCTATTCCAAAGGCTTCAGAATTCCAAAACTGAAAAGTTTATCAAGAGTTATTTAGTCTTTATTAATTTGTATTGTATAAAGTGTGGGGCCCTAACATTACAGGAAATATTTGATGGTATACAACCAAAAATGTTTGGAATGGTTTTGGGAAAAAATCATTATTCCTGAAATTTTGAAAGTATCTGGAAATGTGGAGAAAAAGATCTGTGCAGTTGGGATAACAAAATTACTAACAGAGTGCCCGCCACTGATGGACTCTGAGTACACCAAGCTGTGGACTCCTTTTCACAATCTCTGATTGGCCTTTTTGAGTTACCTGAAGATGACACCATTCCAGATAAAGAGCATTTTAGAAGATACTCCAGGGTATCAGACAGCCTTCTCACAGTTGGCATTTGCCGGCAAAAAAGAGCATGACCCTGTAGGTCAAATGGTGAACAACCCCAAAATTCACCTGGCAAAGTTACTTCACCAATTGTCCACTGCCTGTCCAGGAAGAGTTCCATCCATGGTAAGCACCAACCTCAATACAGAAGTGCTGCAGTATCTCCAGGGATACCTTCAGGGGCCAGTGTGACACTGCTCTGATCTGCGTTTTCCTGACTGGCTAAACCCACTATGGGTTAAGAATTTATGTAGATTTGTGAGCACAGCTGCATTCAAACAAAGCAAGTTTTCCTTTTGAACTTTTCCCAGTTTCCATCTTATAAAGGATATAGGGATATTGCCACTTTAAGCTGAACTTTGAGCAAACTCAATGGTTTGTGTGATCATAAATATAAGTAGATGACTTGTTTGCCACTTCAAGAGACAAATATTAATAGTTTCGTGTACAACCTTGATTTGAGTTGAGTATTTGCAAGGTTTGTATCATTTTAAATTTTTGACAGACACTGGAGACTTCTTTGTTACTAAATCTTTTTGTTTGGAAACTATTTGCCATTCATATTTTCTTGTCCTTTGCATTTGTTTAAGCTTTTCTTGGAAAGGTCAAAAAGAAATCATTTGTGTAACTTGCCAAGCAATGTATACTTCATAATTTTAAGTCTGTAATTAGCAATAAAACCCTAAAATGTGTATCTAAGAACATCTTAAGGACAGGTTTCTGGTGCTCCCTGACACTTTTATAAAAGAGAATTTAAATTTCTCCCCTTTCTCCTCTGGACTCCATAAAATCCTAATTTTGAAATTTAAAAAAAATAAAAATAAAAGATAGGTAATAGGTAGTACAGAGATAGATCATTCTCAAAGGTGAAGGAAATCAAGAGATGGAGGAAGGGGGAGGGGGAAAAGGATAAGAGATGAAAAAAAGGAACTGAGACATGTTATGTACATGTACCAACTTCACACAAAGAATGTGAACATTATGCATTGCAAACATGTACAAAAAATGAAAGGGATCAAGGAATGGGAGGAGGAGGGAAGAAAGCAAAGGAAAGGGATGAGAAAAGGAATTAAGACATGTTATGCACCTGTACCAACTTCCCACAAGTAATATAAATTCCTTATGTACTATACATATGTACTAATACTAAAATTTTTAAAATAAAATGAATAAATGTAATATAGAAAACATTTAGACTGTATTATACTTGCAAGCAAAATCGGTAACTGAATGAACTTTCTTTACAAGGAAGAAACCTTCACAGTGAAAGTCCTCACTTTGCTTAACTTCTCTTAATCTAACTTGTAAATGAGGGATATATATGTCTATAGTAAAAAGAATGTTCATTGATTGAGCAATGACCAGATAGACCTCAATTAAAATCACCATTTATTATTTTTGATTTGTTCAGATAATATCCCAGCATGTGTTAAATAGGATAAAAGAAATAGAATAAAAGTTACCTCATGTGGTCAAGATGATTAAATTTTCAGACAGAGAAAAAGAGAAAGAGAGAGCTAGCACTTTGGAAAGTGATTTCCTAGTAAATAGTATTTTATATTCATTTGTAGTGGGCAAAAAATGCACACAATATGTGTATAAGGGAAGATATAAGCAAAATAACATTTAACCCAAAAAAGAAAAATGAAATTCTATGTTCTACTGTGTGTATTTCTGTGTCTGTATATAATTTCTCTATTGAAGCTAAAGGTAACTTACATAGTTTCACCATCCATTAAGCAATCAAAGACAGAGACTTAAGGGTTATCTGTCATCAAATGGGAAGCATGGTGCACAGATCCTGAGGAGCAGCAGTGTGGCTCAGACCTTTGTGGCTGCAGGCAGATCCCAGCCATGGCTCTGCCCAGACCTCAGAGGCTTGGGCACACGAGGCCAAGACAAAGGCCCAACCAGAAAAGAGTTGAACAGGAACACAAGGTTCAACCAGAGGCCTGACATACCATCTACTACAGCCAAGGAAACACCTGGAAAAGAGCTAGACAGGTGCATAAGCAACAGGCAGAAGCTCACATTAATACCATTGATAATTGCAAGGAGACCCCAGCCAGAAGCCAGTGCAGACAACAAGAAGTGGGGTGCACAGCCCCCAGCCAAAGGCCCTCCCATAAAGACCTACATAGGGGCCCCAGTGAGAGGCATGCCTAGACATCATCACAAGTGTGCACAGGCCCCAGCCAGAATCCTGGCCAGACAAGAGGTCAGCTCAGGGATCCAGAAGGCCACCACTCTGAACCCAGCAATTGGTGCACTGGTGAGAAACAGAGTAAAAGCTGCTCAGTGGCTTGCTGGGAATTGAAGAACACTGGGTGAGCAAAAAGTCACCTCAACAAGGGCACAGCAGACTGCATCTGTTGAAATGAGAAAATACATAAATAAGTCTCTAAACCAGACTTCCAGATCACCTAAGGCAAACCCAAAGTGCAACAAGATGGAACAATATGATACTCAGTCACCTGGACTCCCTGAACTGGGAATGAAAGAGGACCTGGAAAAATTGAAATCAGAAATAATTTCTAAGATAGCAAAAGAGATTGTGCCCATAGTACAAGACATGACTAATAAATCTAGAGTGCACACAGATAAAAAACATAGAGGAGCTGAGAAACATGATGGAATTCCAAGGTAGGAAAAAAAGGAATCCATAAAACAGATGCAAACAGATTTCCAGGAGATTAAAATCTCCAATGAAAGTTTATGCAGCATGAGCTGATGTGAGGATAAAATTTTAGATATAGAAGATGGAATTCCAAGTAGTGACCAGGAAAAGCAAAATTTCTTAAAAATAGTAAGGAAACATGAGAAACCAATCCAAAAGCTGCTAGACAATGCAAAGACAAATGGCATCATACTGATCAGAGTCCATGAAGAAACAGGAGAGAGTGGAGATGACATAAAAAACTCTTCACAGAAGTAATGGCAGAAAACTACCCAAATAGGGGAAAAGAACTTGACATACTGATAAATCAGGCATATAGGACTAAAACTAGCTGTGACAAAAAAAAAAAAAACTACACATAGGCAAATAATAGTTAAGATTCCAGAAACCCAGCAGAAGAACAAAATTCCACAAGCAGTTAGAGAAAAGAAACAAAGTCATATACAAAGGAAAGCCCATCAGAATCACAGCAGAATTCTCAACAGAAACCCACAAGGGAAAAGAACATGGAGTGATGTATTTCAAGCCCTAACAGAAAACAACCTTCAACCCAGATTGATGTACCCTGCAAAACTATCTTTCGAAATTGATGGAGAAAAAAAAATACTTTCATGACAAAGAGCACCTTAGAAACTTCATGAATATCAAATCAGCACTCCAAACTTTTTAGACAATATCCTAAGAAAACACAATGAGGATCACAACCACAGGAATCCCAGCAGAATGAATCCATCAGGCACAACAAGAAGTTAAACACAAAGGGGGAGAATCTAACAAAAACAAAAAGTCATGATAAGGATAAGTCAAAACATATCAATGTTAATGGTCTCAACTGACCAATGAAAAGAAATAGACTGGCAGAATGGATCAAGAAGCAAGATTCAAAAATATGCTGCATACAAGAAACACACTTAATTTAACAAGAAACTCATAGTGGTCCAGAGGAAGGGGCTTCCTGGCCACCATCCCTCCCACTGTTTCCAGCCCAGAGGAAGGGGCTTCTGGGCCAAAATCCCACCCGCCACTCCTGGCCCAGAGGTAGGGGCTTCTGAACTGCCATCCTACTGCTCCTGGTCAAGAGGAAGGGGCTTACTGGCCACCATCCCTCCCACTACCCCCAGCCCAGAGGAAAGGGCTTTTGAGCTGCCTTCTGTCCTGCCACTCCCAGCACAGAGGAAGGACCTTCTGGGCCACCAGACCTAGCAGTGCTCCCGGCCCCTGGCCCACCTCTCCCAGGTCACAGGAGGTGATCCTCGTGGGCGCCAACAGCACTCTGCCCCCCCCCCCGTCGAAATGAGAAAACACTTGAATAAGTCTCAAAACCAGACTTCCAGATCACCTACAGCAACCCCAAAGGGAAATGAGATGGAACACTCTGATA
>NW_004624910.1:2476446-2520658 GCF_000247695.1 Heterocephalus glaber
TCAGCCATAAAGAATGAGAAACTAGAGACATTTATAGCTAAATGGATGCACATTGAGGCCATACTCGTAAGTGAAGTAAATAGGACACACATGTGTAAATACCGAATAGTTTATCTGGTGTGAAATACTGAAAGTTTAAATAATGATTAAAATGAATAATTGATAATTTGAAATAGGAAGAAAAGTTCCAAAGGGTTAGGGGATGTGGGAAGGGTATGGGAAAGGAAAAATTATGAGAAAATGAAATCAAGGAAAGAAAGTCCTTGTAATTAGGGAAGCGAGGACAGCAAATGGGGAAGAGTGAGAACCAGGATATTTCATGTACAAGTACCCAATGATAAATGTAAATGTATTGTATACCTAAAATGTACCAATAAAAGAATTTAAGGAAGAAATAAGAATGTGGAAGAAAAATGTGCTGTACAATATAATGGAACACTCTGAAAAGTTAGGAGGACTACACATAACATTTTTCAGAAAATAAAATTACCTAAGGACATCAATTGAAAATGTCACACATATACAGTAGGATTTCCTATATGATAATTTTAAAATACAATATCATGAAGCCAATGTTTGAAAGAATAACACTAAGTAAAATGAAAATTCTGGGAGAATAACATGTTAATTGTCAATTTTGTGTGATAGTTCTCCTGTGGCAATAAAAAAATCATATTTGTTGAAGTATGAAAAAAAATTATGGTCTCAAGTTGCATTCATTTTCCTACAAATGACTCGTTTATCATTCTTTATGGCAGAGTAGTACTCCGCTCTGTAAAATACCACATTTTCTTTATGCATTCATCTGTCACTGGCCATCCAGGCTGTTTCCAAGATTCAGCTACATATTTTGAATTGTGCTGCTATAAACATGATGTTTGCATACATCCCTGCATGTATGTATACATCCCTGTGGTATGATGACTTTAACTTTTTTGGGAAGATAACCTAGACTAGGAATAGCTGGATCAGATGGAAACTCTAGTTTTAGTTTTTTGAGGACTCTCCATACTGATTTTCATAGTGGTTGTATCAGTTTACAGTTCTGCCAACAATGAAGAAAGTTTCCTTTCTCCCCATAGCCTCACCAGTATTATTAGTTACTGCTTGATTTCTTGATGGTAGCCATTCTTTCATGAGTGAGATGGGAACTCAGTACTTTTTTTATTTTCCATTTATCAAATGGCCAGCAATGTTGAACATTTTTTCATATATATATATATATATATATTAGCATTTCATATATATATATATATATATATATGTATTTCTTTTTTTTTTCCTTAAATTTATTGGTACATTTTAGGTAAACAGTACAGTTACATTCATCATTGGGAAGTTTCACCTTTACATAATGTACCTTGGTTCTAATTTTTTCCCCATTCCCCTACTCTCCCTTCAACCCCTCTACCGCTCCCTATTTACAAAGACTTTCTTTCCATTTTTTTCCTTTTCTCATGTAGTTCTTTACCTGAGAGGTTCTTATTCATTTTCAGATACCCACTTTTGACTGGGTCTCTAAATTTGGCAGTCTAATTTTTTGAGCTTTTCATACATTCTAACCACTAGTCCTTTGTACGAGGACAGTCAAAAAATTATTCCCACTCTAAAAGTTTTCTCTTCCCATTGTTGGTGCTTTCATTTGCTGTGTAGAAGCTTTTCAATTTTATATGATCCTTTTTTTTGCTTCTGGGTAGTAGGTCTTGTGTAACAGATTTTGTTCAGAAAGTCGTTGGCTAAACCTATGTCTTCAAGAGTTTTACATACTTTGTGTTCTGGCAGATTAAGTGTTTCTGTTCTAATGTTTACATCTTTGATTCCTTTTTATTTTAATTTTTTGTATGGTGAGAGATATGGGTCTAGTCAAACCTTTGGTGTGTGAATAGCCAGTTTTCACAACACCATTTGTTAAAGAGACTATGGTTCCTCCAGCGAAGGGATTTGGCCCCTTTGTCAAAAATAACATAACTGGATGTGCTTGGAATTGCTTCTGTATCTATTCTATTGATCCCCACAGTTTTTTATTTTTGTTTTGTTTTGTTTTGTTTTGTGGCCAATGCCATGCTATTTTTATCATCTAGCTTTGCGGTATAATTTAAAGTCTGGAATTGTGATGCCTGTTGCCTTGTGCCTTTGTTGCCCAAAATTGTTTTTGTTATTCTAGGTCTCTTGTGGTTTCACATGAACTTTATGATTGTTCTGAAAGGAGTTTTATTGATATTTTTATTTGGATTTCATTAAATCTATATAACAGTTTTGAAAATATGTCCATTTTGACTACATTGATTCTGCCTGTCCAGTAACAGGGAGTATCTTTCCATTTTCTAATAGACTCTTTGATCTTCTTTTACAGAGGGCTATAGTATTCAGTGTAGAAGTCTTTCACTTTCTTGGTTATTTCCTAAGTATTTCATTTTTCTTGATGCTGTTATGAAAGGTATTGCTTCCCTAAATTCCTTCTCAATGAGTTTCTTATTGGTGTACAGGAACGTTATTAATTTTTTTAATGGTGACAATGTTTTACACTTCTTTTTTTTTCTTAAATTCTTTTATTGGTACATTTTAGGTATACAGTATATTTAGATTTATCTTTGGGTGCTTGTACCTGTACATGACGTATCTTGGTTCTTATTTTTTCCCCATTACCTGTGCGCCCTTCACCCCTAAACCCTTCCCTATTTACATACTTTGTTTCCATTTTTTTTTCTTTTCTCATACTTTTTCCTTTCCGCTCTTTAAAGGTAGAAAAAAACAGAAGTTTAGGTTACAGTGTGTTCTGTGGCACAACTTTGGGCTGAGTCAAAAGAAAGGATAAAATAAAAATAAAAATACACCCTACATCGTAGGGTGAGCTACCATGAAGAGACACAATAGCAAGTGCTTAATGGTGACAGTGTCTTTCTTTATATTTCTCAAGCTACCAACCCCTCCAGGTCATCCTAGCAAAAACCTGCTCAAGTTCTCACACGAAGTCCACATGCACGGTTCTGAGAATTGTTTTGCATGTATGTTGCGAGTCCTTTCCTAGCTACTTTTAGCTATCCTGTCTTCCTACTTCATTTCCCCTTGAGAGCCACACAACCCCATAATTCTTTATGGGGTGTGGAGGGGGTGGAGGCCTCTGTCTTCTTTTATCTGCTTCCTCTGAAAGGGACTTTCACACCTATCTATTAATGTGCTCTCCACCTACTTTGGGGTGTTGTGGCTCACTGATAGTGCTGAAGAGAAAAACTGTTAGAAGAAAATGAGAAATGAATTAGTCACCATTGAGCAGCTTGTTTGATGGGAGAAACTTTACTCTATTAGCCCTAATGTGAGAAGCAGGTCAGATTTCCATGATTCCAGTGGAGGAGAAAATATGTCAGTGAGGAATGTCAGAAAAAAATATCAAGAGCCTGTGGGCAATGGCCTAAGCAAGATCCCACTTATGTATCTGTAGCAGCACTGGAGTCTTGCTTTTTGAAGAGAAATTCAATCTTTCAGTGGCTCATAGGAGTAACCTTCTTTTCTTCAGACAGTTCAAGTGGAACTGGCTTTGACCTAGAAAGATGAATCCAGTTTTCTATCTCTGCCTCCTCTACTGCAGTGGGTGTGTCAAGGATTACTGAAAATCAGCCCTTCTATTTTGATTTTAATTCATCTCATCTGCAGGAGTCTCTTCTTTCCAAGCTTTTATTAACACGGTCTACAGGGTGGACACTAGGTGGTTTCCCTGGGTCAGGAGCTAGCAGAACTCTGTTCCCATATATTTGGATAGCCTGTTGTACTTGGCCTAGACTAATGAGATATTTTTTAAGTCTCATGGTCTGTGGGTCTGCTACCATAACAGAGAATAGAAAGAGCTTCCCACATAGCATCTCAAATGGGCTCACATATATCTCAGTTTTGGACATGTTTCAAACTCTCGTGAGAGCTATTGGCAGTAACTGGAGTCAGGACTCAGATGTCTCTTAGCAAAGTTTTTCCAGGACTTATTTAAGGCCTGGTTCACTCTATCAACCCTTTCAGAAGACTGAAGTTTCCATGTAGAATGGAGATATTACTTTATTTCTAAAACCTTTGCCATCCCTGAGTTAAGTGAGAAGTAAAAGAAGTCCAATTGTCACTCTGGAGGGGCTGGGGTAGTCCAAATTAAGAGATAACTTCTTTAAATACCAGATAGACTACTTCCATAACCTTTTCTGAATGGGTAGGAGAGGCTTAAAGGTGTCAATAAGGACCAACATATGTTTCAATCCTTTACATGGTGGCAGATGGGTAAAGTCTAATTGTCAGTTCTCCACAGGGTATGTCCCTCTCCTCTATATGGGTTCTAACAAAGGAAGTGGTTTAGGCTTGCCTAGGTTGTTGTAGGCACAGAGTGGGCAAGGCTTGCAGACCTGTCAGGTGGTTGCTGATAGTCCTAGTCCTGTGAAAACTCAAGTGACCATATCCAATCTAGCATCTTTTTCCATATGGAAGGAATCATGAATTGTTTTTATAATCTTCCACTGTGTCCCTTGGGGAAGGACCAGAATGATTCCTAAGGCTAGAGTCTTAAGGGACCGTCAGGTAGCTCTCTTTGTTTCCTTATCAGCCTTTGGATTTCCCAAGAAGACTTCAGACACGTCTCTCTGGTGCCCTTTACAGTGCATGACTGTGACCAGTTTGGGAAAATAGACTGCTTCTAGCAGTTGTAGAATTTCCTGTCTGTGCTTTATAGATGATTGTTTATTAGTCAGTGAGCCTCATTTTTTCTAGATTGTTGTTTGTGGGGGAAGCGGTATAGCCTTAATGACCTGTTGTGAGCTGACAACTGCATAACCTGCCTTTTGATGTCCTTTTCAGAAAAAGCTCCTTCCATCAGTGAACCACACCTCCTCGGGGTCTTGGAGGGGCAGGTTGCTGATGTTCTGCCTGCTAGTATAGGTCTGGGAGATTACTTGTTTACAAGAGTGGCTAACTTTGGGGCAGAGGAGAAATAAAGAATCTCTGATTAGGAGTCCCCTTCACCACAACTATGGCTATAGATCCAGAGGAAGGTTTCTAGAGAAGGAAATCAAAACAGAATGTAGTACTTAAATTAGCTCGACCATGACATACAGGTTTACCAAGGACTCCCCAGAGGAGATGGTGATTTCTGTGAATAAGGGGATTCCAGGTTTACCTTTCTGGTAATGGGGGTTTGGGCTGGCCTAGTCCCTCTCTGGGAGCAGGGACAGTCAAACCTCCAGTGCCAAGAGTCAGGCATATTATCTGTCTCACATATGGAGCAGGTCCCAGAGGGAGGCTTGGTGCAATTTTGTGCACTGTGTCCAGTTCCTTTGCATTTGAAATAGGAACCCTTTTTCCAGTTGTCCCTGGGTTTTTACTTAGATGTCCTAGATAGGTTTAAAGTATTACCAATTGCAGCAGCTATGGTTTTAGCTTTTCTCTTTTGTCTCTCCTCTGGGTCCCAATTGCTGGGTACAGAACAGGCTGTGTCCAGTAATTGGGCCAAAATTGTCTGTGGGCCCATCTGAAGCGTTCCCATCCAAAGCTTTTGCAGTCTGTGCCAAATACTTGGGGCTGATTGACAGATGAAAAGATGTCCAACAAGTGCTTTTCCCTTCCTGGAAGATGGATCTACATTAGTACACTTGTGAAAGGCCTCTGTTAATCATTTATGAAAGAGCTGGATTTTCCTCTGTGCCCTGTATTCCCCCAATCACTTTATCATAATTAACAGGCTTAATCTACCTTTTTGTTTTGACAGCAAGAGGAGCTAGTGGAGGGGATGGACCTGATATACTGGCCCAGGGGGTAAGGTGGAGGTGGAAGAGAACTCTCAGTGTCATCAGGCAGGTCAGAGAGAACCACATCCGCCTGAGAGACAAATGAGGATCAGAACAGGATCATCCAGGATATCATTTTCCTTTGGAGCCTGGACTAAGTACCATAATTCTTGAGCATTCCTTTTGAAAAAGATTTCACAAAAGCCTGAACACAAGGCGTTTCATTCCACCCTTTGTGTGTTAAGCAGGAACACTGTAAATGGAGAATAGTATCATAGTTTAAAGTATCATCCCTACATATCTTTTGTCACTTCCCAGGTTGTATTGAACCCAGACTGTATTATAATAGGTAAACTGTTTCCATTTTACATGGTTAGGGTCAAACCTTTCCCATTTATCAAGGATATGGCCTAGTGGTGAAGTCAGTGAAATCTACATGGTGGCACGGTCCAAGAGATTTCCCATTGGCTTGGCTTGGGGCCTGTAAAAAGAAGGAGACATCTCAGTCCAGACTGCTCAAAGTGGCATCCCATGCAGAAGGAGAAGAACCAGAGTCCACAAGATGCCTCTTGTGAGACCCTCACAATGGCTGGCCAGATATTTCTGTCAGAGTGATGCTGGCATCATTTACCACAGAAGAAAGCCTTTCCCTCCACATTGGGACACATTAACTCCTTACGGACAAAGGGCTGAGCAATTTCTTGGCCTTGGCTCATCCTTTAACTCCCATTAGGTAATGTCACGTGAAGTTCTTTTAACCACCTACTTGAACCCCTTGATGGCCCAACTTGTATTCTAAGACTCTTCAGGGCTAAGCTGCTATTTTGAGTCCCTTGAGGACTCTACTTACCCAGAGTGAAACCATATGGGAAAAATATCTCCTATTTATTCTAATGGAAAAAAAGGACTAAGAAAGGGGATGGCTCTGCTTTTACATACTCAAGGTCACTTTAGATTTTAGATGTTACATACTGTTTTGCTCAGGCATCAGGCAAGGGTCTTTAACTTATCTGCAATTTTTTTTTTTTTTTTTGCTTTCTGCTGAGAAGCATTTATTAAGAAGACATCACTGAGCTGAAGGCTGAGCGTTGATTTCTCCTCTTCTCTTCAGTCCTCACGGAGCTGGGCCCAGGTGCGCTTCTTCCCCGGCCCGTGAGTTCTCGGGTTCTTCACCCTAGGTCCAGGCGATTTCCTGCTTTCTCTTGTAAGGTGATTTATCCCAGTCCCGCTGCTGCTGCTGCGGAGCCTGCATTTAAACAAGAAAGTACAAAGGCCAGGAGGCAATGGCCTTAGGCATGCTCTTGGACTAGGAGAGAGCAGTGCTGATAAGCTGTAAGTGCTCCTAGTGCTCTAGTGCCTTTTGACTCTAGCAGGTCCAAGAAGAGCATGTGGCAGGACTCTTAGGCCAGTAGATCAAACAGCATGCCATGTGGAGAGGGGTGTGTGTCAGGGGGCGGAGGGAATGTTCAGGCCCCGAGTGCTCCCCTGTCCAGTAGCACTGTGTGCCTCTGAGGCCCTGTTCCTGCTGCTCAGGCACTCTGCTTGGGGTGGTTATCACCAGTGCCAGCTCACTGATTTTGGCTTGTCTGATTCCCTTTGGCTTCTCTGGTGCCTGACCCGGTTATCTGGGCCAGGGCAAGGGAAGGGGGCAAAAAGTTCAGGAACTCCTGCAGACCAGAACAGGCTGCTTAGGCCCTCCTATATGCTGGTCTTATGACCCCTCTTTCTCCAACCAGAAACAGTCACACCCTGCCAAGGCAGGCCTCTGGCATTGCCTGTGGGGGATTGTGCAGGCACCTTTGGGATTTGCCCAGGGCTGAAACCAGCTGAGGTCCTTTAGTGCTCTGTTCCCCTTGTTCCTCCCATTGCAGTCTTGCTCCCACCAAAGGTTTCCTGATCGCAAGCCTTTCTTAAAGAGATAGAACACAATTTTATATACTTTCTTTCATGTGTGAAGGAAGAAAAATGTTCCTTCTTGTTTTTTCACAAGGCCATATGGTCTTTAAAACCAGAGGCTTAGCTCTTAAGGCCAGTTACTATAAAGAAAAAAAGATGGTAGCTGCCAGTGACACAAACCCACCCAATATTCAAGCACTAGTCACTCAGCAGGACAAAATGGTGGCTGGCCACGTGGTATGGTAACATGGCGGCACCCTGGACCAAAACACAAACCAAGAGAAAGACATTTACAAACCAGAGTATGCAATGACAAGGGCAATTTCCAAAACAGGTAGCAAAATACACTACAAACAAACAAACACACACACAGATAACATGGCATGTCTACACTACAAAGAAAAAGAAAAGTCCTCTCCCATCCTCCACAGCCAGAGAGGCAGCAAACAGTTCCCTGTGTGCCTTGAGAAGAGTCCCCTGCATTCCTGGCCTAGGGGAGAGAGTGAGGGACAGAAGAAAAAAAGAAAGCCTTCATGACATTTTAGAGAATTGAGCCCATACGGGCCATATCTTGGCTTCCTTGGTACCTGAACTTTATTATCTTCTCCCTGCCAGCTTGCCAAAATAGTTATCAGCTAGTTCCCTCAGAAATGGCTCACCAATTAAATTTATTCCAGGCCCTTCTTGCCTCAAACAAAAAACTGAACAAGGCAAGCCAAAAACAGTACCAAAAATTTATTTGAAAAGTGAGGGGCAAAGGGATAAGGGAGAAATTGGCTTGGCAGAGCAAACTTGGACCCAAAAAGAGGAAAAGAGAAAAAGAACAAAACTAAAAGTACAACCTGGTCTGGGAGACACAACAGGGTGGGCTGCCTTGAAGAGTCACAGTAGCGTGTCTTTTATGTTGTCCACATCTCATGGGTACCCACAAGAAGTTCTACATATAGGGTCCTGAGAATTATTTGCCACTGACTTGGTATCCTGTAACTAACAGGTCCCGCTTACTTCCCCAGCAAGCTTTGCCATGCACTACCTCTTATCTTAACAAGGACAGTTCATTAAACTATCTCCAAAAGAACCCCTCACAAGGTCACATTGGCTTCCAAATCCTACTGTGAGCTCTGCTCGGACCCCCAAAGTTATTTTGTGCTGGACTTTTTCCCTTTGAAGAACTCTAGACCAAGAGTTTACCACGGGTATACCAGGGATTAAAGAAAGAACTGTTAGATTTTACCCAACTCCCTGACCGGAATGTAGGGATTACAGGGGAAGGGTGGAGCCAGCGACTAAGAGTCTTTTATACCCCCTTGGTGTTTTGCCTTGGGATGTATGCTAACTCTTCTCTTGAGTATCTCCATTTGTCTGCAATTGTGAGAGCTCAAAATCACTTCCATTCTACCACCTGAATCCCCCAGCACTTTTGCTGCATAGTCCCCTTGATGCTTTCAGCCATCCATATATCTATTATTCTTCTCCCACATGGGAACATGGAAAATAGTGTTTTAGGGGATTATATTGAACAAAAGTATAAAAAGTTGAGGCCCTCCCATACCTAAAATTTCCCACCATGCATTGGTCTTTTAGTCTTCTTGGGGAAAGAGAAAATTCAGGCTCCACCACTAATCATCTTCCTTTTAAAAGCAACTAAGGTAATGGAAAAAGAGAAAGAGGCATTAGGGAGTGAAAAGAGAATGACAGTGAGAGTGAGGGCAAGCACAAGAGTAAGAGAAAAACTTACCAGCAAACAAGGCCTGTTTACATTGACTAAGTTTCAAGCGACCAGCACTGTGATTTTAGCAAACTTTTGATAGTTTTGATCCACTCCAAAAACCTATGACCTCACTACTGATACCATTTATTTCAGGTTTGGCAAATCAATGACTCACCAGCATGACCCACACACAGGAGAATGAACAACAACCAAATTATTGTTCAAGCAGCCTGTTTTCAACTCTGCCTCCTGCCCCTCAGCTGCATTAATAGGTAGGAGAGTGAGTGATCCCTTTACTACACTTGGTGTCAGTCCACTTGAGCAAGAGCGTTTGCTATCCAATACCAAGGAATCTTCTTGTGTTCATGGACGGGTACTGTTAAATACCTGTTTATTTTTCTTTTTAAAGAAACTCATGTCTCATCCTCATGATCAAAACTGTCAAGAATTGTGAACAGTTGAAATATCATGCTACTTGCAAGCTCACAGCCTAGCATACCATAACTTCAGGGATGTTGGCAAAAGATATGAGACTCTCGGGCTACAGTCTGTAATGCTTCATGTTTGCATGAGTTCCCTGTTGCCACCTGCCCCATGTCCCATGAGAGAAATATGAAGCCCCCACTCAAATATCAACAAGCAAATTTTCCTCAAATGGTTATTGAAGACAAAAGCTACTGCAAGAAATGCAGAAAGGCCATGAAGAATTGTCCCAACAATATCCACCCTTTGTTTCTACACCGTCTTGGCCTCTGGCAGATTTTTGCATAAATCTGTGTGTTGATTTCACAGATTTCAGAGTTGGCCAAGGAAAATGACATGACCAGTAGATGGCAGTAGCACACAATAAACACCCAGTAGTATTATTGGTACCATTTTGAAAAGTTACCAGAGAAGAGAAGACCTCACAGCAGGAAACCTTCCAGAACTACACCAGGAAGCTACTACGTAGAGGGGAAGAGTGTAAGGCAACCCCCAAGGGAGAGAAAGACAGAGAAGAAGGCTTTTGTGTCTATGAGACATTACTCAGCTGTCTGATTTCTATGCATAAATGTAGGAGCATTGCTGTGCTTAGCTGGGTGACTCAATGCTCCATCAACTCCATTCTAGGAAAGCCTTTCATAAGGAAGGCAGTTGAACACCTTAAATAGCATCAGATGTGGCACTGTGACAACTCCAATAAATTTCTGCCCAAGTTAATTTTACTACCCAGCTTCTCATTATTGTTTCAGTCTTCTGTAGGTCACATATGTAATATATTCTTTGCTTTTACTTTTTCTTTTGTTTATTTGTTTTGTTTTGTTTTCAGAAAAGTAATACTGGGCAGCAGTTTCCCTCAAATATTTTCAAAGTCTTTCATAATTGTGATTCTGGTAGGCCTGAAAAATTTTGTATCATCTGTAATCAAGTAGTTACCAATTTGGATGAAGAAAATCCCACGAAGAGAACTGTCCTTGGGATCAAGCATGTCTTTACTGTTACACCCAAAAGCTATGATTGTTCACGGTGAGTTGCCAACATTGCAATTGTTGTATATTCTTACATGTGGCATATTGTAAGAGGTAGGTTAGGGAAGAATTCCCAGTCTGATTGTTGTCCTTTTTCTTTAGACATGCCCTGGACTAGGTGATATTGTGGAGTACACATTGCCTTCCTTGCATATATTGATTAGCAGCCATGGAGAACTTTCATGATAAAGAGGCCTTGGCCACTTGGTTAATACAATTGTTTACCATCTCAATAAGTGGAGCTCTTCCTGGAAGGAAAAATTCTCATTTGAGTTAGTAGGAAAAGAAGTCAAGATCTGCAAGGGCATGCACTGTTGGCAACATTTACATTTATCCTAATATCAGTATTTAGAAATAACTATAATTTTATCTGTGCAGTCCCATAGGGTTTGTAGGTATTGGATCTGGATCATAGTGTTTTTAATTTGATAGTATCATTCATAAGCATTCAGTTTGTAATATTGGATATACACCCTGTCCATTTAGTCCTGAAATGAGCTTCAAAAGATAGTGGCCCACTACTCTATTTGCTAACCACCCAAGTGGATAATAGTGGGTTTCATCTGACTTGAAATACAAGGCAGCCCAGATAGCTTACAAGGCATCTAAGAGTCACAAGCAGTGTTGCAAACCGACACTCAGCTGGAAGGATGTGGTGTCCTGGTAGTAGAGATAGGAGCAGGAATGCTAGGTTCAGTGTTGATATCTGTGGATTTGTCGGGAAGACTGACCAAGAGAAACAACCAGTGGTGCAGTTCCTATTATTCCCACTGTGACCTGTGATGTTTCTCCTTTTGGTGTGCATATGGCATAGTGCTTCCATACATACCTTGCCAGCAGTGGGATATAGATCATTAGGACTAGGGTAAAGTTCACCAGGGCCAGAGTAACCCACCAGTAGATGTGTAATTGACATTGGTGAGAGTGGGAAAATCTCAGGTAAGGAAAGGTTAGGCCACATTCAGTCAATAGCCTTCATTTCAAATGCTCATCTTATAGGATGGCTCACACATGTCACAAAATTTAAAAATAATAAGTAATTGAAGGGGCTGGAGATGTATCTCAGTGCAAAGTCTTGGGTTCAATCCCCAGCACTACAAAATTAAATAATTAATTAATTAAATCTCAGTGTGTTTTTCCATGATACCTGCTACTGAAGGACCATCAGATAGTTACAAAATCTAAATAGTATAACTTTTTTTCTGTAATTCCCATTGTTGCATTTGCTTTGCAGGGAATTGGGAGCCTCAGTCTGTCTGGATAACTTTGGTATTCCAAATGCTAGTAAAATTTATTCTGGTTAGCTCCTCTACAACATTAGCAGAGCTTGGTACCTTCATGGGTGAGCCAAAAGTAAGCCTGGATAATTACTGTAGCATAGTTAGGGCATATTTAGTAGTTTCTACTGCTTGAGAGAAAACCCCAGTGAAGTGGATTTGAATCACCATTTCCGATGTGGTTCCTCTCTGGATAGATTGGATAGATTTCTCGATCTATCCAATAGGTCCAAGTCTTTGTATTCCTGACATGCAGTATAGTCCTTAATGGCTTCGTGCAAATATCCCTCTGCTAGGTTGATTCCTTATTTATTTATGTATTTATTTATTTATATTCTTACATACTTATTTAGGCAGTGCTGAGAATTGAACCCCAGGCCTTCACGATGAGCTACATCTCCAGCCCTTTTATATATTTTTTAAAAATTTTGTGACTAGGTCTCCCTTAAGTTGCTATATTGCTCAGGCTGGTCCCAAACTTGCAATCTTCCTGCCTCAATCTCCCACAGTTCTGGGACTACAGGCATCTACCACCATATCCAGCTCTTGTTTGTTCATTAACAGTCGATTTTCATGTCTTCAGAAAGTCCAACTGCCTTTACCTCTGGTTGGCCCACCAATAGAGGGTATGAAGTGGCTCTTCCCTAAGTTCAGGGGACTCACCACCCTTCAAGAGGCTTAACTCCTTTCCTTGTTAGGTTAGTTTGCCAGTTTCCGTGTACACCTCCTCCATTTCTTCTTTGCCATGAGCTAAGTTAGGGTGTGCAGTGACGGGAAGAGCAAAAGCTAATGTGTTGATTGTTTTCCCACAGAATCTTACCCCAAATGTCTTGGCCTTGTGTTTTCCAGACTTGATTTTGCCTATGTCCTGACCAAGTAGTTAGCCCACTAGCCATTGACCAGGAGTTGATGAGAAACACAAATCTTAGAGACCTTAGAGAAAAATGTTTGTAATGGTGGTCTCTATTTTGCATGCAACTTGGCCCATGGGCTCCTTGGTCTATTGTATACATGGGAAATGGAGCATTTTGATAAGAGTGCTAAGGTGGAGCTATCTATTGTCTGTTCTTTTATCCCTTGCAGCTCACTCCATCAGTAAAGAAAATCATTAATATTCTTATTTTGAGGGGACTAACCACCCTCAATCCAGTCCTCACTTAGCAAGAGCTGGAAGCATTCCTGGGCAGAGGTTGTCAAGTTAACCTCACTGACAGGGTTTAGGGCTCTATTCTCATGTGGTAGTGACACTCCAGTAGGGCCAGACTTAGCTCAATCCTGGTACTAGTTTCATTCTAATAAACAGGTCTCTGTTGCCAACTACTACTACTACTTTCATTTTAATAAACAGGTCTCTGTTGCCAACTCAGTTTTATAGGCATCTTTTCTCATTACCTAGGGCATAACAGGAAATCCCCAATCATAGTGTAATTGGACTCCACCTTCAATAAGTGCCCCATTGGTCACCAAGTGTGGCTGTCTTGTGGTGAGTACTTGAAGCTGAGCCTAGGATCTACTTACACCAAAAGCACATGGGCAGGCACTTGCCTGTCCATTTGGTCCAGAGGCTCTGGGAAGCATACTTAGGGGTGACAGAAACTTCTGAATGTAAGTCCTGTCCTTGGGGGCACTAGAGGGCAAGCCAAAGTAATAGTGTCTCTTATGGTTCAGATGTGAACTATTTCCTCAAAGCCTCACATTTGGAGGTGGCACCAGGTTGGAAGGGGTGGGTCACTGAAAGCATGACTTGGGAGGGTGTACTCTCATCCCCGGCTCCTCCCTTTTCTCTTTGCTTCCTGGACACCATGTCATGCAGCAAGCAGTTTTCTTCTGCCATAGCATTCTGCCATGTGGTTTCCTCCTTGCATCTGGAAGACCATAAACTAAACCCACCGCAACTGTGAGCCAAAACAAACCTCTCCTTCTTTAAGTTGTAGTTGTCAAGTATTTTGTTCCAGTAATGGAAAAGTGCCTAATACAGGGTCCTTTGGCTCATTTTAGTACCTATTGTTGCTCAGGTCCCTAGTCAAAAATGAAAGATTGACAGTTGTCTCAATAGATGTCTTTATATAGATGCCGGCAATTATTGAAGGTGAGAAATGTCTGTGAAAATTGTACTGATTAGAACTCATTAGCCAAGTCTACCATCCCAGATTCACATCCAAGGGGACAATAGATGTCCTGGCTTTAACAGAAACTTCCTGTTGTTTTGAATGACATCCATTAAGGCAACAATATCTGTTAGGGCTTATATTTAGATGCCTCCCCAAAGCCTCGTGTGGGGCTTTTGGGAGGTGACCGGATCACTGTTGCATGATACTGGATTAGTCCACTGGTTGGTTTAGCACAATTCTGGGTGTGGATGATAGACTTACTGAAGAGGGAAGTACCTGGGTATGGGTGACACCAACCTATAGGTATAGGTGGCAACAACCAATAGGCTTGTAGCCTGGGTGGAATAAAAAGGGAAAGAATAAAGAAGTCTCCCTGCTTCCTTCATGCCATCCCATGAACTGTTTCTCCTCGGCCATGCCAATCTGCCGTGCATCCCTGCTGTGGAGCCAGTCAACTCTGGACCAAAAGCTCTACAAACTGAGCTAGAATAAACCTTTCCTCCTTTAACTTATGGGTGTTGGGTATTTTGTCCCAGCAATAAGAAAGTAACTAAGACAATATCTGATAGACTTGCTCTACCTTTGTTAAACTCTCCATGGTCTGTAGTTTGCTTCCACTCATTGGTTGTGCCTTTTATCACAGACCATACAGGAAAAATGAAAAGTGAATGGTAAGAATCAGTATTCCCTCTTTATCTAAGACTTCTGTGACAGACCATAATCTTTCGGTGAGTGCCTCACCTTAGCTGCTACTATGGTAGATTTGCCACTCCAACCAGTCAGAGAAAAGTTAACCGGGTCTCACCAGAAGTGCCTACTAGTAGTATAAAGTCTTGATCTTGTATGATGACTTTGTCTGCTGTCTGAACAGGTCCATTCCAATAATGGAAAAACTGATAGTCTTCAGGGAAAAGTGCGACAACTGTAGTTATCTGAAGAATTAGCCCTTTAATTAATTAGTCCTCCTGCCAAACTGGTAATCTCCTTTGTTGAGATATGTCCTTTTAAAGCATGAGTGCTTCCTGAGATTAAGAAGCTATGTGATTTGGGTAGCCCAGACGACAGAGCCTGCCAGGGTTGTTCATTTTTGGTGAACCTAAAGTACAGCTTATGTGGTAAATGGGTGATTGTCTGCTAGAAGGAGCCAGCTGGGACTGAAGACCACTATGGGGTGGGGCTATCCAGACACTGGCAGTGACCCGAGACAGATATGGAAGGTCTCTCTATACCTCTAACACAGAAAGTACCTCTAATGGGAAAGCCCACCGGGGGGGTAGTATCCTGACTCTAGTTAGTGTTGTAATTGCTCCAATGAGTTCTCAACAGAGGTCGTCCAAGTTGGGATTCTCCTCTCTTGTTCAGCTCAGGGTTGATGCTTATACAGGCTCCTGTCTGTAGATATACAGTATAATGACATTAACCATTGAAAATTTGTACCTTTACATGATATATACCTTGGTTCTTATTTTGTTCCCCATCCCCCTGCCCTCCCTTCAACCCCTCCACCCCTCTCTATTTACAAACACGTTTGTTTCCATTTTTTCCTTTTCTCATATTAATTCCATTCCCTTCTTCCCTTTTCCCTACTCTTCCCACATCCCCTTCCACTTTCCCCCTTTTCTTCTGATTTCATATTATCTATTATAACTTTTAGTCCTTATTTACACTTTCAGTTTCTCACATTAGAGAAAGTATTCAGTATTTACACATGTGTGTCCTATTTACTTCACTTAAGAGTGTGGCCTCAATGTGGCTCCATTTAGCTATAAATGTCTCTGGTTTATCATTCTTTATGGCTGAGTAGTACTCCAATTTATTTAAAAAGCACACTTTATTTATCCAGTCTCCAGTTGATGGGCATTTGGGCTGTTTCCAAGTTTTAGCTATTACAAACTGTGCTGCTATGAACATGGGTGCACATATATCGCTGGGGTATGATTCTTTTAATTCTTTTGGAACGATATCCAGCAGGGGACTTCCAGTCCTAGTTCTTTGAGGTATCTCCATACTGATTTCCACAGTGGTTGCACCAGTCTACACTCCCAACAGTGGAGCAGGGTTCCTTTTTCCCCACAGCCATGCCACCATTTGTTATTGGTTGATTTAATGATAGCAGCCACTCTTTCTGTGGTGAGTTGGAATCTCAGCGTTGTTTTCATTTGCATCTCTGGAATGACCAGGGATGTTGCACATTTTTTCATATGTGTAATTGCTATTTCTACTTTTGGTCTGAGAAATGTCTATTCATTTCAGATGCCCATTCTTGGATTGGGTCTTTAAATTTGGGAAGTCTGATTTTATAAAGTTCTTCATATATTCTAGGTAGTAGAACTTTGTATGAGGAAGAGCTGGTGAAAAATTTTTCCCACATTGTGGGTGGTCTCTTCATGCCATTGGTGATTTCTCTTGCTGTGCAGGAGCTTTTTAATAAGAAGAGATGCCACTTGCTGATTGTGCTAGTTCACGTGTAACTGAAGTTGTGTTCATAAAATCTTTTCCTGCGTCAAAGTCTTCAAGAGTTCTACCTAACTACTCTTCCAGCTGGTTTAGTGTTTCTGTTTTACTGTTTAGATCTTTAATCCATTTCGATTTTAGTTTAGGGCAAGGTGAGAGATATCAGTGTAATGTTAGTCTTTGGCAAGTTGAAACCCAGTTTGTCCAGCACCATTTATTAAAGAGGCTATCTTGCCTCCAGTGAGGGTGTCTGGCTCCTTTGTCGAAGATGAGGTGGCTGAGTGTGTCTGGAGTTGTTTCTGCATCTTCTAATCTGTTCCATGGGTCCTCCGGTCTGTTTCTTTGCCAGTGCCATGCTGTTTTTATCACACTAGGTTTATAGGATAGTTTCAAGTTGGGGATTGTGATACCCCTTACCTTGTCTTTGTTGCCTAGAATTCCCTTTGCTCTTCTAGGTCTCTTCTGGCTCCAAATGAATTTTTGGATTGTTGTCTCTAGTTCTGCGAAATATACTGTTGGGATTTCAATCTGGATTGCATTGAATCTATATAGCAGTTTTGGAAGTATGGCCATTTTCACTATGTTGGTTCTTCCTACCCAGGAGCAAGGGATGTCTTTCCATTTTCTGATATCAACTTTGATCTCTTTTTTCAGAGCACTATAGTTCTCAGATTTCTTTCGTTAGGTTGATTCCTAGGTACTTCAATTTTTTTGATGCTATTGTGAAAGGAATTGTTTGCCCCATTTCTCTCTCAGTGAGTCTGTTGTTCCTGTTCAGGAAAGTTATTGATTTTTGTGTTGACCTTGTATCCAGCTACTTTACTGAATTTGGTTATTAAGTCTAGAAGACTTTTGGTAGAGTTCTTGGGGTAGTCTGTATAGAGTATCATTTAATCTTCACAGAATGACAATTTGACTTCTTCATTTCCTATCTTTATTCCTTTTATTTCTTTCTCTTTTCTAATTTCTGTGGCTAATGTTTCCAGAACTATATTGAACAGAAGGGGTAATAGTGGACATCCTTGTCTTTTTCTGGATTTCACTATGAAGAATTTCAGTTTCTGACCACTTAGCATGATGTTGGCTGATGTTTCAGGCTTTTTATCAGGTTGAGATAAAGATCGTCTATTCCAATTTTCTGTAGGGTTTTTATCTTGAGTGATTGTTAGATTTTGTTGAACACTTCTTCCGCATCTATTGAGATAATCATATGGTTTTTGTCCTTGGCTCTATTGATATAGTGTATTACATTTATTGATTTGCGTATGTTGAACCGTCCCTGCATCCCTGGGATGAATCTCACTTGGTCAGGGTGTGTGATCTTCTTGATGATGTTCTGCACTCTGTTTGCCAGGATTGTATTAAGGATTTTTGCATGTATGTTCATCAGTGTGATTGGCCAATCATTCTCTTTTTTCAGATGGATCGTTCTCTGCTTTGGGGATCAAGGTGATGCTTGCTTCAAGGAATGGATTTGGGAATATTGCTTCCCTTTCAATTTCATTGAAAAGTTTAAACTGTAGCAGCAAGTGTTCTTCTCCAAATGTCTTGTAGAATTCAGCACCAAAGCCATCAGGGCCCAGGATTTTCTTAGTTGCTAAGGTTTAATTACATTTTCAATTTCATTGATTGATTTTGCATTGTTTAGAAG
The DNA here is from genome assembly GCF_000247695.1 of Heterocephalus glaber. The sequence continues at coordinate 2,494,808 of NW_004624910.1, forward strand.
TTTTCGGTCTTCTTCGTGCAACTTTGGTAATTCATACTATCTAGGAACCTATCCCTTTCTTCTGTGTTTTCCATCTTATTGGCATGTAGGTTCTCAAAATAGGTATTGATGATCCTCTGGATTTCTGCTGAGTCCACTGGAATTTCTCCCTTTTCATTCCTAATTGCATGGATTTGGGCCTTTCTTTCCTTTTATTTTTTAAATTATTTTGGCTAAGGGTTTGTCAATTTTGTTTATTCTTTCAAAGTACCAACTTTCTGCATCACTGATTTTTTTTGTATCATTCTCTTAGTCTCCATTGCACTGATTTCTGCCCTGATCTTTATGATTTCCTCCCTTGTATGAGCTTTGGGTTCGTCTTGCTCTTCTTTTACTAGAAGCTTGAGGTACAGCATCAGGTTGTTTAATTGAGCTCGCTCTGTTTTCCTGATATGAGAATTCACTGCTATGAATTTCCATCATAAGACTGCTTTCATTGTGTCACATAAATTCTGAAATTTTGTACTGATGTTGTCATTTAATTGTAGAAACTGTCTGATATATTCTTTAATTTCCTCTGTGACCCACTATTTGTTCAGAAGTGTGTTGTTCAATTTCCCTGTGTTTATGAAATTCTTGAGATTTCTTTTGCTATTGATCTCCAATTTCATCGCACTATGATCTGATAATATACAGGGGATAACTTCAAGCCCTTTGCACTTATTTAAACAAGTTCTATGAGCGTGTATGTGGTCTATTTTGGAGAATGACCAGTGTGCAGCCAAAAAGTATGTGTATTCTGATTTTGTGGGGTGGAAGACTCTGTAAACATCTGTTAAGTTCATTTGCTCAAGAGTTTGATTGAATTCTAGTATTTTGTTGCTTATTTTTTGTCTAAGTAATCAACTTATTTGTGACAGTGGGGTCTGTCTGAGGTCCCCCACTAGTATTTTGTTGCACTGATTTGATTTTTCATGTTGGTTAGTATTTGTTTTATATAGTTGGGTGCACTAGTGTTTGATGTATAGATATTTATGATTGTCATCTCTTCCTCTCTGATTGTTCCCCTTACGGGGATGCAGTGTCCTTTTTTTGTCTCTCTTAGTCAGTGTTGGTTTGAAATCCATTTGGTCTGCCAAGGGGATAGCTACTCCTGCTTTTTGGGGGGTTCCTGTCACGTGGAATATTGTTTTCCGCCCTTTAACTTTCAGTCTATGAGTTTCTTTTTGAATTAAGTGTGTTTCTTGTATGCAGCATATTGTTTTTGCTTCTTGACCCATCCTGCCAGTCTATTTCTTTGGATTGGCGAATTAAGACCATTGACATTGATGGTTATAACTGATGTGTATTGACCTATCCTTGCCATGACTTTTTCTTTTTGTTGGATTCCCCCCCCCCCTTTTTTTTTTTAAATTTCTTGTCGTGTCCGATGGATTCATTCTGTTGGGCTTCCTGGGGTTGTGATCCTCATTGTCTTTTCCTAGGATATTGTTTAAAATGGGGTGCTGGTTTGGTACTCACGAAGTTTCTAAGGTGGTCTTTGTCATGAAAGTATCTTATTTCTCCATCAATTTTGAAAGATAGTTTTGCAGGGTACATCAATCTGGGTTGGAGGTTGTTTTCCTTTAGGGCTTGAAATATGTCACTCCAAGGTCTTCTTGCCTTGAGGGTTTGTGTTGAGAAGTCTGCTGTTATTCTGATGGGCTTTTCTTTGTACGTGATTTGTTTCTTTTCTCTAACTGCTTGCAGAATTTTGTTCTTCTGTTGGGGTTCTGGAATCTCAAGTATTATATGCTTAGGTGTAGTTTTTTTTTGACCCTGGCTACTTTGAGCGCTATATGCCTCACTTATCTATATGTCAACTTCTTTTCCCCTATTTGGGAAGTTTTCTGCCATTACTTCTGTGAACAGTTTCTTTTTATGTCATCTGCACTCTCTCCTCTTTCTTCATTGACTCTCACCAGTTTGATGTTATTCTTCTTTGCATCATTTAGCAGCTGCTGGATTGATTTCTCATGGTCCCTTACAATTTTAAAGAAATTTTTCTTTTCCTGGTCATTAATTGCAATCCTGTCTTCTATGTCTGAAATTCTATCCTCGCATTGGCTCATTCTGCTGTGTAAACTTACAGTGGAGTTTTTAATCTCCTGGAAATCTGTTTGTATCTGTTTTATGGATTCCCTTTGTTTCCTATGTTGGGATTCCATCATGTTCCTCAGCTCCTCTATTTTTGTTTCTGCATCTGTTCCGGATTTATTAATGGTGTCTTGCACTCTGGGCACAATCTCTGTTGTTATCTGAGAAATTATTTCTGATTTCATTTTTTCCAGGTCCTCTTTTGTTGCCAGTTCAGGTAGTCCAGGTGGTTGAGTATCAGATTTTTCCCTGTCATTGCCCTTTGGGGTTGTTTTAGGTGATCTGGAAGTCTGGTTTTGAGACTTGTTTATGTGTCTTCTCATTTCAACAGATGCAGCCAGCTGTGCCTTCATTGAGGCAATTTTTGCACACCCAGTGGTCTTCAATTTTCAACAAGTCACCGAGCGGCCTTTTCTCTGATGCTCACCAGTGCACCAATTCCTGGGTTCAGAATGGCTGCCTTCTGGATCCCTGAGCTGACCTGTTGTCTAGGCAGTCTTCTGGCTGGAGCCTGTGCACTCTTGGGATGTTATCTAGACTTGCCTCTGGCTAGGGCCTCACCCCCTACTTAGCAGTTGTCTGGAAGGTCCTTTGACTGGGGGCTGTGCACCTCAGTGCCTGTTGTCTGAGCAGGCTTCTCGCTAGGGTCTCTGTGCACCTACTGACAGTATCTGGGTGAGCCAACGGCTGTTGCTCATGTGCCTTTGCAGCTCTTTTGCAGGCAGGCCCTTGGCTTGGGCCTGTGTGCCCAAGAAGCAGGGGCTGGCTGGGGCCGTGGCTGGACCTGCCTGAAGCCACATTGCTCTGGTCAATGCTGCTGCTCACTTGGATCTGCACATAGTTAACAATGGTATCGGGGGAGGCCTCTGGATGATGCTTGTGTGCCTGTGCAGCTCTTTTCTGGGCAGGCCTTTGGCTTTGGCCTGTGTGTCCAAGTGGCTGGGGTCAGAACAGGGCCCTAGCTTGATCTGCAAACATCCGCACCACTCTGGTCCACACCACTGCTCGCTGAGATCTGCTCAGGTTTCTGTCTGTAGATGGCTTGTTTGGCCTGAGAAGGGGAAAGCTCATTGTTGATGGTAATTTTTATTTGAGAGCAAGTAGGTTACTGTTTATCATGTTTACAGGACAACACCTGATCTGAGATTTCATGAGTTTTATTAAATCCAGCATAACTATGGCCTCTGGACTTGTTTCTGCACCAGCCACCATGTCTGGTAAAAAAGAACTGAACTTTGTCAGGAACACCCTCTACTCCCACCTCCCTCATGTGCTGTGCCCTGAGAAAAGTTTGGGTGGGCACAGGACTCAATTCAGCCTCCTTCAGACTTGTCAAGTCATCATGCCACACCTCTTCTTTGGCCTTATAAACCCACTCCTACCTCCCCAAGTGGTGGAGTAGATCTCAGGCCTTTACCATTTCGAACCCTTCTCCACTGCTGGTAGGAGTGCAGACTGGTGCAGCCACTGTGGAAACTAGTGTGAACATTCCCCAAAATACTAGGATTAGAGGTCCCATTTGACCCAGCTATTCCCCTGCTGGGTATCTTCGCCAAAGAATTAAAAGAATCATACCACAGCGATATATGCACACCCATGTTTATAGTTGCACAGTTTGTAATAGATAAATCTTGGAAATCGTCCAAATGCCCATCAACTGGAGACTGGATAAATAAGATGTGGTTGTTTTATGAAATGGATTAGAACTAAGACATAAAGAATGATAAACTAGAGACATTTATAGCTGCATGGATGCACATTGAAGCCATACTCTTAAGTGAAATATATAAGGGCACACATGTGTAAATACCGAATACTTTCTCTGGTGTGAGAAACTGAAAATGTAAATGAGGACCAAATGTATAATAGGTAATGTGAAATAGGAAGAGTAGGTCCAAAGGGGAAGGGCAAGTAGGGAGGGTAGGTAGGAGGAAGGAAAGAAGGGAAAGAAAAAAAAATGTAAGAAGGGAAAAACAAAAACAAAGTTTTTGTTAATAGGGAGGAGTGGAGGGGTGGAAGGGAGGGACAGGGAATGGGGAGAAAGCAAGAACCAAGATATATCATGTACAGGTACGAATTCCCAATGATGAATGTGATCATAATGTATACCTACAGCATACCAATAAAGTTAATGAATGAAAAACAATACATGCCCACTAGATGGCAGGAGCACACCACAAACTTCATCTGGATGACTCTTTGACAGGTAAAGAAGGGAAGCCTCTCACAACAGGAGACCTTCCAGAGGCAGTGGCAGGTGGCCACTACCTAGAAGAGAAGGAGGGCAGGGCAGCTCCTGGGGAAGAAAAAAGTACCATTCCATCAGTAAAGGATACTATTAATTTTCTATGTTTTGAGAATGCTGACCATCCTCCATCCAGACACTAGTAAGAGCCAGAGCCATTTGATTAAGGAGGTACAAAGGGTGGCTTGACAAGTTAATCTCACTGACAAGGATTGTGGCTCTTTCCACATAAAGCAGTGATAATCCAGGAGGGCCAGGCTTAGCTCAATTCTTCCGATATCATTTTCATTTTAATAAACAGGTCTCTATTGTAAAATCAAATTTAGAGGCCACTTTCTCCATAACCCAAGCCATGATAGGAATCTCAGTTCCATAGAGTAGCTGGCCTTGTAAGTCTGGGTGGTATGGCTCACCAGCAAGAGTGGATGTCTTTGGGTCAGGGAATGCTGAGAGAAAATGGGCATCGGTTCTTCTGTCATCCCCAGGTTTACCTTAACTCTGGCTAGCAGGTGTTGGTTACAGTTTTGTGGGGTATGCAAAGAAGACAAGTTCTAAATGGCTATGTGTGTATACATTTGTATACATACATATACGATACGTATATGTATGTATAAACACATGTATAACTACATGTAAAGCATTTGCAAGAGTAAAAGTTTGAATTTGGTGCTGGGTGGGCTTTGAACTAATGGGCCTAGCCTGCAGTGAAGAAGTAAACAACACAGGGGCCAATAGAGTGAGGCTTTCTTTAACCCACTGGTACCAGATTATGTTACTTGGCCACTCTAATCTGACAGGGTCTGAGATCAAATCTATTCAATTTGAACTACCAACAGAGCTCTAAGCAGCAAGATGAACTCAATCTGCAGTGTTAACCTGAACTTAAATGTCAAGCATACTACATAATCATACTGCTGCTATTGAGCTTTTACTTAAAGAGGAATGAAAATAGGCCGACACAAAAGCATGCACGTGAATATTCACAGCAGCTTTATTTGTAGTCATCAAAAACTGGAATCAACTCAGATAACCACGCAATAAAGTACAACACAACAGCAAATGATAATGACCTACTGGTAGAAATAAGAGCATGGATGAATCTCAAAATAGTTATGCTAAGTTTAAAGAGACAAAAAGAAAAACTTAAGCACACACTATATCACAGTACCATTTATATAAAATTTTAGAAACCGCTATAACTAGAGAACATGGATCAATGGTTCCCTAGGAATAGAGATTGGAATGGGTAAAGCGGGAATCAACACAAAGGAGAATGAAAAAAGCCTTCTGGAGCTGAGGCAAATGGTCGTCATTTTGACTGTGGTATGAGCCTATATTAATTCACGGAATGACAATACATATCTTGAGCCAAAGAACCTTCAAAATGATACTTTAAGGCCTGCAAAGGTATTGGCGAGTTTGATATTCTTTTAAAAAAATGAATAACACATGAAAATCCCTAAGACTCAATATGTTTCTATTTGTGTATTTTAATGTGCCTTTTCACATTCCAGGTTATAGTTTCAAAGTATGTCTTCACTTTCTACAAATATACTTTGTGCTTCACTGTTAGTACTGAACACCTCATGCGAGGTCCTTCTTTCTGCTTTGACAATCTGAGAGCCTGTTTGCTACAGATATAAGCCACTAAAATTTTTTAAAATGTTGACTAGTTAATCCAAATGCCACTTGATGAGTTAAGCACTCGAACATGCTACGTGGGTTAGAATATTCCATTATCAAAAAAATTCCAACCAGTTCCTGATCACCGTTTTTCTCTTCCCCAATACATCTTCACTCTTCAAGATCTAACTCAAAGTTCTTATATCTTGGTAGACTACTGGGGAGGTGCTTTTGTTTTGGAAAGGTAAGTCTCGTCCTTGACATTCTGAGGCAAAACGCAGGCAGTGGTCAGGACCTGAAGGGCTTTCCCTGGCCTGGGCCGGGAGAATTTTGGAGAAACTGAGGAAGAAAAGCCAACCATCGGAGTCCACTGGGAAAGAATATTACATCTGCATGCCTGGGACACATTTTGTGAAAACCAACAGCCCCACTGTGAAGGCAACTGCAAGAAGAAGCTTTTCTTCTGACCAAGGTGACCATCTGGCTCATGAACCTCTTTTGCACTAGGCTCTGCCCCTTGAACTGAAACTGAATCCATGATGCACCTCATAAGAGCCACTGTCCAGGCCTAAATGAGGCTATCTGACCATTGTTTGTTGCCCCAGGGACCACACTCTTGGAGGGGTGAGGACAGCAGGGAGGAAAACTGTGAAATGGCCAGGGGCTGAAGATGAATGTAGATGTGCAGTGGTTTCTGTCTTCACCAGGTCTCATGAGTGAAAGGCTAGGAAGTTAAAAAGCACATATTTAGGGAAAGAAGATGGCTGAGACAGTGCACAGACTTGAAAGGCTGGGGTCAGGTCTTGAAAACCTTCCCACTGAGCAATTAACAGTGAAAGTCCTTCCCAGTCATGAGTTTTGCTGGAAGACAGTGGGAAATTTTCCCAGAGAAGGCCCCGACCATCAGTCCCTAGTTTACTTTCTGGGCCCAGAGAAACGCTGGTCAGACCACCCTCCATAGTGAGAGGATTGCACAAATGAGTTCTTTTCTTGAAATTCCTCTAAGCCAATCAGAAGCCAAGTTTGCAGATGACAGGGAACTCAGGCCTGCGTGAAGGGTAAGTGTGCTTTGGGGTGTTTTCACCAAGAAGAAACAGAGAGAGAGAGAGAGAAGAAAAAGCCCCATGCACACATGCACATAAAATCTTTGAGGGAAAACTGGAACTTAATGTAACAGAGACTGATCATCCTTGGAAATTTTATTTTTTCAGGAGGGGCCACAGTGCACAGGATTCTCTGTTTGGACTGGTTCCTGTGGTGTAGTAGTGGTCAAATTTGCCAAAAGTACAACTGGGTCCTAGAGAGAAACATGAAAGCACCCCTGTCCCCTACCCCCATCCTCCATCTGACCAAGGAGAAACAACTGATTGAATTTTCAAGAACAAGGAAAGCTTGTCTTTAGCTTTGCATCTGTCGGGAGCAATGCTATACATAATTTTAGGGAAAAATCATTTGGTTAGCCTAGTTCTCCTGCCTATAGCCCAGCTATGGAATTCCAAGACATAATTCCATTTTGGCCTCCGGCCACAACTGAGACCTCAATGATCCGGTGATGCTGTGATTCTCCAGGACAAGAAACATCCAGGGAGCTGAAAACATCCTGGGAGGAACAAACATCTACTCAGTTCCTCATTGTTCTTGGATTGTTACATCTTGTTTGCCCGGATGTACTGAACTCTCTGTAAGTCATTTGTTACATTTGTTTCTCCTGATGTACTGAATAAAGGGTGCGGTAAGCTGGGGGCTTTCGTCTTTGCCGCCCAGAGCAGCACTGATCAGACCCAAAGCTGAGCTTCTTCTCAGTTTCATTTTTCTACCTTTCCTGTAATTGGCCTTGTGCTGCTGTGGCTCGCAGGAGACTAGGACTTACTGCAGAGGTTCTAGTAACATCCCCTTTCCCTGTTCCCTACAGCATACAACAAACGTACAAGGTTGGGGTGAGGGACATAGCAAGCAAGAACTTCACCTCCTTGCTACCCGTACCTCCTCTTTCTGTCTTTTGCTTTTTTCACCCCTTGGTTCAGGATTAATCAGGCAGGTGTCACCCAGGTTGTCAGTGGGAGGATGCAATGTCTAGTGGGTCCCTTCTAGCCCGTGCCAGGAAGGGAACTCCCAAATTCCCCTTTGTCCTGTAAGTAGAGACACCACGGCTATGCAGGCCTCCCTTAGAAAATGCAGAATGGAGGTGTGTATTTCCACATAACCTGGTTCTAAGTCATTTGTAGCAAGTAAGAATGGCTCATTGGATGTCTAGTGATGACAGCTGTTCAGGGGCCAGGCCTAAAGAGATGCTCTTCCAGGTAGTGAAAGAATTCCCCACTACACGATTGAATTTCACCACTGCCAGAGTGACAATGATGAGAGTTGGGTCAAGCAGCAGGTACATTTAAAGGAAAAACTCCCACTTCATATTCAGGTCCTTGGGTTCAAGTTCTCAGGGCACCCAGGATAAGAAATAGGCCCAGTCCTGTGTGGGGATAGAAGGCTGTGGGTTAATTTGTCATCTGTGGTTTCTGAATACAAGACATGAATAGGCTCTGCACCTTAGCAGTCCCAGAGTAAAGGATATTCAAGGATCAGCAACTGTTAAGATATTTTTCTTATAGTGTTATTTATCTTTTTATATCTACTGAACAGGGGTACACCACAAGAAGAAAATTTTTTCTTCCTGAAAGTGTCTCTCCTCAGTACAAGTTGCCAGTTTCACCTTTAAATAATGGACTGTTTGCCAGGTGAGAATGGCAAAACCCATATGCTATTTTCTCCCATAAATTTTTATCCAGTTTGGACTCTAGAACCAAATGGAGAAAGCTGACACTAGCTTTAATTGCCAGTATAGTTAGTTATATACACTTTGCAAGACCAACAAAGGAAGATGTGCTCCATATTGTTTTCCCTTACTTCATAATTAGAGCTTTTTCTTGTAAATTCATACTGTTGCTTCAGTTTTGATTTCCATTATCACTAAACCAAGGACACATCCTATCTGGTGATACAACTATGAGGAGAGCAGAGCAATACATATGGTATAAACCACTCTATTCCCGAGGAGAACATTTGCTGCTCATACTTGTGGTGAAAGAGGCAATCTCACCACACAGCAAAGCTTTCCTTGCAGGTAAAGCAGGCAAGCCTTAGGCAGTATCAAAATGCAGGGCTTATGGGCTCTCTGTTCTAAGCTGGTGACAGCCCTTTGTGCCAGAGCCTGGATTTTGCAGGAAACTCTGTTTAGTCCAGGGAATCCTGGGTCCACCAAGAATCCTTACCAGGCAATTAAAATTCCTGAAATGGGGAGGGCTATTGCTTTCATTATTAGTTGATGAGAGAAACAACAGGATGGTAGATAATCTCCCTTGTGTGAGCTAACAACTATAACCCTGGCAGGTAGAGTGCTTACTATTCATAGAAACTAAGAAAAGAAGGGCCTCCTCTAACCTGATAAAGGATATGAAGCCAATTATCAATTTATGGCCTTTCAGTTACAAATTCACCCTACAGTGTATGGTCATGACAAAGAAGGGATTCTTTAAGCACTTCCCCTCCCCTTCAAAGTAACATCAAAGAGCAGGTCCTTACACTTTCTTATTAGAGAGTACTAGAAGGACACTGAAGGAGGAAGAGACCCTCCTATGATTCCTGGCTCTCAGAACTGTGTGTGTGTGTGTGTGTGTCTATTCTGGGTGCTCTGCCACAGGCACGTGTCCACAACAATTGTCCCTCAGCAAACATGTAGTCCTGGCTTGGGCTGATGACCAGCTTCCTGGGGTCCTCTTGCTAGGAACATCCTGTGTTTGAAATCACCTGCCCACTGTTTCCCTCTGTCCACTTTTTCCCTCAACATAGACACACACACACACACACACACACACACACACAGAGCTATTTTTATGTCATCCTCCCAACTCTGCAAGCCTCCTAATCCTGTGTGCAGGGCATTATTTATTCCAGGCTTCCAACTAAACCAGGAACTGTTCCCTACTCCCCTTACTATTTATCCATATACTGGTCACTGATCATGGATTGTCCACACTACCATGTCCTGGAGAGTTGCTTCCTATTTGCTCTATGATTATAGCCCAGCTCACTTTCTGTGAAACACCTCTGGCACTGATAGACCAGTGGAACTTCTGTATCATCCAGTAGGTTCTTCTCCAATGAAGTATGAAATTCAGCCTTGGGGAGGGGCCCCCAGTCTAAGTTTATCTTTGCTTGGATACTCTCACCCAGGTCTAGAAAACCTCATACAGATTTCTTTTTATACCCTATATAAAACTTTTAGTTCTACAAGTCTTTATGTTAGATTTCCTCCATCTAGATCATTGTGTACTTTTGTCTCTTGATTGGACATCATTCTTAACAGAAAATTACTGAAAACTTTTTCTTTCAGAGCTGCATTAAGTAAGGATGTCCACTATCACCACTTCTATTCAACAATCTTGTGCCAGGGCAGGGGGTGCCCCCAGAGAAAGCGGTAATGGAAGATGAAAGAATAAAATGTTAGGAAAAGAGAAAGGAGCTCTAGTATTATTTGCAGATGATGTGAATGTCTACGTAAAATGCTGCAATGAATATTTGGAGATGAATTATTGGAATCAATAAGAGTTTAGATGCTTGTAGGCCAAAACATTAACATAAAAGCCACTCGCAATCTGTTTACAAGCAACATATATAGAAAATTTAAATTTCTGATATAGTATTTGCAAAAGATGATGTGCCTAGGATAAAAGGCTGTCTGATAGGAAAATATAAAATGTTACTTAAAGGAGCTCTTATTAAAAGGACAAACAGGCCACCATAGACATGAGTCAAACATTCAATATTGATAAAGAGCCAAATCTAAAATGTCAACAAAATCCCAACTAGAACCACAAAGTAGTTTTTGGTTGAACATTTTATGACAAATTGAAAACTAAAATGGAAAAGACATGCACCAGAAAATAATCAAGGTACTTTTGAGAGGAGCAAGGTCGAATTGTCTTGCCTTACCCATGTACCAGAATTGGCTATAGATCTGTAGTAATTGAGACATTGTTGCATTTCAAATACATAAATGGGGCTATAGCACTTAAAAGAGAGTATTAAAAATTAGCCGACACATATGTAGATACTTGTTTTAAGGTGCACTTGTTGCTATAGCCCAACTGGAAAAGGGAAGACATTTCAATGAGTGGTTCACCGAGAAAATTGGATATCCACTTGGAAGGAACCCTATTCAAAGCTCAACACAAAACTCAGGATAATGACTAATGACTACACCCATATGGAAGGGCATGGGGTGTGATTGGGAGGAATACAATGACTATATTCTGCAGGCTGGCAATGGTTTATTTCTCGACCTTGTTTCTGGTTATATGGGTGTTTGCTTTTATAAATTAGAGTATATAAACCCTACAGATATATTTTACGCACTCTTCTGTAGCTCAGATTTGAAAAATGCTTCCTCCAAGGAAATGTAATGGAAAGAAAAGTGTGCAAAGCAGACATTTTAATGAAGTTTGATTCGGTTTTGTTTTGTTTTGTTTTGAGACAGGTCTCGCTACTCAGTGCAGGCCGACCTTGAGCTCACTATGTAGCCCAGGCTGGCCTCAAACTCGCATTGATCCTCCTGCCTCAGCCTCCTGAGTGCTGGGATTACAGGTGTGTGTGCGCTATCTTGCCAGGCTAAGGTTTGAATTGTTATGGATGAACAGCATGGGGCTTGATTTTCCAGTCCACTAGCACTACAAGAGGTGTGGGGGTGGGGATCAGGGATTACCTAAGTGATAAGTAACCCATAATGTCATCATCACCTTAAAATAAACTTTTCCATTTCCATACGTGTCACCCTATATGTATGTCAGTAATTGCCAACTCACTGATGACAAAGAAGCTGGAACATCATCTCACCACTAATAAGATCACCAGGCATCACAGGTGGAGTGGTTTACTGTAAGACTAGGCTACCACACTTAAAGGAGAGCAGGTACACCAGGGACTAGTCTGTGTATTTTACTGGAGAGAGTCCATTGCAGTCGTGCTGCACAATCTACAATAAACTGAAGAATGTCTTCATCGTGCTGCGAGATTGGGCATGAAATTTATCATGGTGTAGTAAGTGATGGAAGGGTAGAGTTGGTTTAGGTTGAGCACTGTACAGGGACAATCCAGGAGCAGGTTGGGTTTTCCAGATTTCAGTATAAATTGTTTCATCCTCCAGGTGTAGCACTTCTAGGCTGAACAGTGCTAATGTGTTTTGGCCCCATCTCTTATTCTAATCTGCATCCGGAGGACAAAAAGCTTCATTGTGCTGAAATTTTTTTCCCCAGGACCTTGCTCAAGATAATTCTGAGCATAGAAGTTGTTGGAGGAGGAGCAGTTGCCACAGGAATTCTACTGGTGTTTAATGGTAACATATAAGACGGTTCATTCTCTCTGAAATTTCTCTCATCCATCAATCCAGCCAGCCAGTCAAACAGTAAATAATTTTAACACACAAATAGCACTAAGCAACCGGGAAAGGTTAGGATATGTCTATTTTGGTATATACAGTGAAGTACGGATTTAAGTTGCTTTTATCGGATAGATAACTAGGTACTCTTGCACCATTCCCGAATGTGCTGTCATTTCCCCATTACCAAAGAAGACCTCCTTGATCATAAACTGTGGACTAATTTATGTACATCAGGGTTTGCCTCTGGGCTTTCTCTTCTGTTCCAGAGACCCGGCACCAGAATATTTAAATCACTGTGGCGTTAAATACGTTTTAATATCTGATAGGGCCAGTTTCTGCGCATTGCACTTTTTTTTTTTTTTTTTTCCTTTCAGGAACGAGTTCGGGCCCGCGGCAGGGGGCGGGGTCGCGCCTCCGCCGCGGCTCTGGTTCCAGCCAAGCCTCGCCGGTACAGAGATGGAAATCCCGAGGCTACTCCCGGCTCGCCGGACACCACAGGGCGGCGGCGGCCGTTGCCCCGCGGGCGGCGGTGGGGTCCACCGAGGCCCTGACCCGCCAGCCGGTCAGGCCCCGGCACGCCACCTCCTACTGCTCCGGGGGGCCCAAGATGGCGGGCCCGGGCCGCGGAGCGAGGAGGCCCTCAGGGCCTCACGGGGCCTGGGCCCAAGCCCGTTGGCGCTGAGGCCGGATCACCCGAGCGGCGGCGGCGGCGGCGGCGACGACTTCTTCCTAGTGCTGCTTGACCCGGTGGGTGGCGACGTGGAGACTGGGGTCACCGGTCGGGACGAAGGGCCCGTGTGGAGGGAGGAGACCGAGGCAGGCCTGGGACCCCAGGGGGAAGAGAGCAGCCTGAAGCCCGCGGGCCGCCCTGCGCTGAGCCCCCACTGCCCATCCGCGGTCCCAGTCCCGGCCCCAGTCCCCGCCCCGGGCCCGGGCCCAGGCCCCGCCGCGGCCTTCTCAGGCACCATCACTGTCCACAACCAGGATCTGCTCCTACGCTTTGAGAACGGCGTCCTCACCCTGACCACGCCCCCGCTGCCGGTCTGGGAGCCAGGGGTCGCGCCTTTCCATCAGGCTGGGGGTCTAATCGCCCCGCCAGCCGGATTCCCGCACCTGGCACAGCTGGGTGACTGCCCTGAGCTGCCGCCCGACCTCCTGCTGGCGGAGCCAGCGGAACCTGCGCCAGCCCCTGCGCCGGAGGAGGAGGCTGAGGGCCGGGCCTCGGCCCAGGGCCCCGGTGGGCCGCTGTGCCCTGGCCCAGGCGTGGTGTTGTACCTGTGCCCTGAGGCGCAGTGCGGACAAACCTTCACTAAGAAGCACCAGCTGAAGGTGCACCTGCTGACTCACAGCAGCAGCCAAGGCCAGCGGCCCTTCAAGTGCCCCCTGGGCGGCTGCGGCTGGACCTTCACGACATCTTACAAGCTCAAGAGACACCTGCAGTCTCACGACAAACTGCGGCCATTCAGCTGCCCAGTGGAAGGCTGTGGCAAGAGCTTCACCACCGTGTACAACCTCAAGGCGCACATGAAGGGCCACGAGCAGGAGAACTCCTTCAAATGCGAGGTGTGTGAGGAGAGCTTCCCCACGCAGGCCAAGCTCAGTGCCCACCAGCGCAGCCACTTCGAGCCAGAGAGACCCTACCAGTGTGCGTTTTCCGGCTGCAAAAAGACATTTATCACAGTGAGTGCCCTGTTTTCCCATAACCGCGCCCATTTCAGGGAACAGGAACTCTTTGCCTGCTCTTTCCCTGGCTGCAGCAAACAGTATGACAAGGCCTGTAGGCTGAAAATTCACCTGCGGAGCCACACGGGTGAGAGACCTTTCCTGTGTGACTTTGACGGCTGTGGCTGGAACTTCACCAGCATGTCTAAACTCTTAAGGCACAAAAGGAAGCACGAGGATGACCGGAGGTTCACGTGCCCTGTAGAAGGCTGTGGGAAATCTTTCACGAGGGCTGAACATCTGAAAGGCCACAGCATAACCCACCTGGGCACAAAACCTTTTGTGTGTCCCGTGGAAGGCTGCTGTGCCAGGTTCTCCGCTCGAAGTAGTCTCTACATTCACTCCAAGAAACACCTGCAGGATGTGGACACTTGGAAAAGCCGTTGCCCTGTCTCCACCTGCAATAAACTCTTCACATCCAAGCACAGCATGAAGACCCACATGGCTAAAAGGCACAACCTGGGCCATGATCTATTAGCTCAACTAGAAGCTGCAAATTCCCTTACGCCCAGCAGTGAACTTACCAGCCAGGGACAGAACGATCTCAGTGAGGCAGAGATTGTGTCGCCCTTCTCCGACGTGCCTGGCAACAGTTCTGCTGCAGTGCTGGACACGGCATTGGTGAATTCTGGAATCTTGACTATTGATGTCGCTTCGGTGAGCTCAACTCTGGCAGGGAACCTCCCAGCCAGTAATAGTAACCCCTTAGGGCAGGCTGTGGACCCTCGGGCCTTGATGGCCACCAGTGACCTTCCTCAAAGTCTGGATACCTCTCTCTTTTTTGGAACAACAGCCGCTGGCCTTCAGCAGGGCCCCTTAGATATGGATGATGTCTCCAGTGTAAGTGTGGGGCCATTGAGATCTCTAGGCTCTTTGGCTATGAAAAACTCCAGTCCAGAGCCCCAGCCCCAGGCTTTGACACCCAGCAATAAGCTAACAGTGGACACAGAAGCTCTGACTCCTTCGAGTACCCTTTGTGAAAACAGTGTCTCAGAACTACTGACACCAACCAAAGCGGATTGGAATGTACACCCCGACTCTGACTTCTTTGGACAGGAGGAAGAAACCCAGTTTGGTTTCTCCAATCCAGCAAGAAACCATGGTTCTCAGAAAGAAACAGATCTTATCACAGTGACCGGCAGGTCATTTTTGGTATGAACCAACTCTTATTTGTTATTTATTATATGTGGCTTATTTTTCTTTCACTCAATTTTGAGGGTACTCGGTACTGAATGCTTAAACGCAGTCACTTCCTACTGGTTTGCAAAAGAACACATCCCTGGACTACAAGTTTGGAGATTTAAATTCTGATCTTGAGTCTGGAAATGGCACGTTCTGTGACCCTGAACAAGTCAATTAACCTGTCTGAGCCTTAATTTCTTTATGTATAAAATGAAGTAGTTTGAATAGATTGTTTCTAAGGTCTTTTCTGCTCTGTATTTCTTTGCTAATATGTTTTTTCCCTGAAAAATATATGGAGATCTTTCACTGATTATGTTATATGTATGTTTGTCAACATGTGTTGAAACAATATCCATGTTCTGTGCACCCGACTTCAATAATTATTATTACACAATCTTATTCATCTAATAGTTTACCTTCTTCATCCTTCAGTGTTCTTTAGGAACATATTCCAGATATACACATATATATATATATGGTATATCTATAGGTATATAGATATAGATCTATATAGATATCTATATCTATATCTGATATATATGATATATATATATCCTATATGCATAGATTTCTTTAGAAGAAAATTATAATTCCATTAATCATATTTAACATTAACAGTAAGCCTTAATAGCAGTGAATATCTAGTCAGGTTTTAAATTTCCATCTGTCACATGAATGTTAGTAGTTTTAATAATTTTGATATTTGTTACCTTGGTAAATCTTACATGTGTTTTTCATCTATATGTTCATCTTTTGTCTTTTTCCTTGCATTTTATTCATTTAAAAATTAATTCATTCTGTATGAATCATTTGCCATAGTCTAAGTTTTGCTAAGTATATCTTTGTGATGGGATTCACTTTCTTCTATTGTCTTTTCTGAACTTAGTAGTTAGTTCCACAGACTTGATAGGATTGCAAAATTTTTTTATCACAAATGTTTCCTAAGTTGTATTGTGTTTTTTCACTAGGTGGCTCATAGTGTCTATTTTTCTCCTGTGTTGTTTTAGTAGCAGATTTGGTCAATACATTAATAATTGTATTGATTTTCAATATTATGGATTACTAAGAATTACTAAGTATTATGAAAAGAGGAAATGCTGTTTAAGACATTTTAATGGTTTATTAGAAACACTGTTCAATGCTAAAGTATTTTCTTAAATGGTGATAAAACTAACAAGAAAAACATAGCAAAAAATATGTTGGCTATTATCACTGTTTATCTTCCTAACCTCTTTGGATGGGAGGAAGCTGTTTTTTGGAATTGACATCCCAGTCTTTTATGAGAAACAAACCAATTTGTGTTTTTGGACAAGTGCTATTAAATAAGTTAATCTCACTAGGCCTCAATTTCCCAGCTATTAACAGATCATAGCAATGCGTATACATACCTAATATACCGGCTTAGACTTTCTCCACTCAAGTTTTCTGAATATAAGTAAAAAATGTCATGTTTTGTTGTATTTTGATGATTTATATTTTTGCTCCCTAAATCTTTCTTACTTTAAGAAAAAAAATTAGGATCACTAACTTATTCATGTACCAAAAATAAAGATTCTTGAAATTTAAGGTGAAACAGGAAAATAATTTCTTTTATAACTATACTGAACAAATTTTCACCCCAGAATTTGTTGTAAATTCCAGGAATGGAAACATCGCTCACATTTCTATCTGCAAACTTCTATTTGATTCATTTGTTAACATCTTTGCTCTTTTTTTGATGTCAGGCTTCTCTTTTTAAAACTTTTAAATTGGTATGTTTGTGATGCATAGTAATTACATTTATTGTGAGGTATTGTCACATGCACATATGGAATCTTGATCACTTTTCAACCCCCTCTTCCCTCTTCCTCCTTCCCCAGATCACCTCATCTCCATAGTGTCTATCTCCCAATTTCTTAGCATCTTTGTATTATTTTACTGTTTAAATTATTTATATTATGGATCTCTTATATTAGAGAAACCATGCAGTATTTAACCTTCTGTGGCTGATTTATTGCAGTTAGTATTATGGTCTCAAGACCATCCATTTTCCTACAAAAGGCTTTTCTTTAACTGTGGAGCCTGTGGTTCAGTGAAGATCTAATAATGGAGTACATGAAGTTTTTCCTGCCTGTGGGTTGGAGAGCTTTTTGTTTACAGATTTCCAGCATTGAAAGAAAGGAAATAATAAATCTGAATATTGTGTAAACTTTCTGTTACTTGAGTATAGCATATTCAGTTTGTTGAACATCTTCACAACTTGTGTCTTGTTTGTTGCTCAAAGCAAACCCTAACAAATAGTTTTTGGAATAGTTGGTGTTTTTCATATTATAATTTAGTTAGCTCACATTCTACCTGGGTTTTGACTATGGTAGATAAGTGTATATACAGCTTCAAACAAAGAGGAGGAATTATTTTTACCTTCCCCATCCACTCATACAACTTTCAATGTTCATTCTTGTATCATAACTCATTGCTGTTTTCTACTTTAGTTTCTGTTACCTTCTGCTTACTTTTCCCTACCCCACTCCCTACCATGTACATTGCATTCCTTGACACACTTTTCCTTTTTTTTTCACTTTTGCTTTTTCCTTAATGGATATATCTCTGTCCTGCTATTATCTCTGACATTCTCCTCATGGTACATTTTCTTCTAATGCTAACATTTGTTGTGTATATAATACACTTCTATGTGTACAGTAAGAAGATATTTTCTTAGTTTAGGTAATACTATATGTATATATGATCATAAAAAAGGTTATTTTCTATATTGTTCACATGAGAAGTGGATTCTGTTTATTTCCATTTCTAAAAAGTTTTTCCTAGGGAGTTCTGCTAATAATTGCTTATTTGCTCTGCTGTACTCGTCCAGTAATGTTTGACTGTAGATGTCTGTGGATGACAGTTGTTATAGCACTTTGGAAGTGCACTAAAAATTTACCACTATGAAATGTTCCAGAATTGTGTATGTCTTACATACACACACACCTCTACATACATTCACATATATATTAGAAGTGGTTGTATTCATCTCGTGAAAAACAAAAAATAGGCATACTTTTTTAAGTTGGACAAATGCTTGGAATTTCTTTGTCCATTTAATAGTTTGCCTTGTTTGCTTTGGACATATTTGTAACAATAAAGCATATTCCAAAAATGTTATTCATTAAAGCCTCTTAAATACACCATTTTTTGTGTCTGACAAGTATGTCAAAAATTGAGATAAATATACAAGTGATGAAAACCAAATAAATTTATAAACATGAATATAATTTAATGCTATGACTATTTCTTTAATTCTTTAAAACAACTTCCTCCTAATTAATAAAATTTCTATGTTTTCCTACTTGTTCCTGGAATTTTCAAAGGACAAATGCTACTTTTTCCAAAAATAACAGATTTTATTTGTCCACAGACTCACAAAGTTCCACTGAACAAAACTGTTCAAATTATTTTGCTTTCAATAGCTTTTTCTAGCAAAATGGTGGATAACAGCTTTTTTACAAGGTAAGTTAACTTCTCTTGTGGATGTTCATTACTTCTTTTAAATGATGATCAGGCTTTAATTTTATCCTCTTTCTGCTCTTCAACCAGTGGTTGATTAAAAATTCTTACCAATTAAAAACAGTTAACATGATGGCGTAAAAAAAATCTGTATCTAGAAGCTCTATTGATCAAGAATTTTATTGTCTTTGTACAATTAAATTTATCTTTAGCCATGAAAAATTAGACATCCCAATTGTGAGGCATAGTGAATATAAAATCAAAAAAATTTAAAATGATAGTACAAAACATTTATATATCTCAGTATTTAATATTCATGATGTCGAATACTATTTTAATCATCTTGATTAAAAAAATATATATTTCTAAAATTACTTTTACCATTTTTTTACTTATTTAATGTGGCTGCTAGAAAATTTTAAATTAAATGGCTCTCATCACAGTTAATTTTTTATTCATATGTGTTTTTGATACATAATGTTTTTTGTGTTTTTTGTTTTTTGAGGGGTTTTTTTTGTACCAGGGATTGAACTCAGGAGCTTGTGCTCTCGAGACAGGCATGGTGGCACTGAGCTAAATCCCTGGCCCATGTTTTTGATACATAATGTTTACATTCATCTTGGGGAATTGGTCCATATATGTATCACATCTTAATGATTTTTACTTCCCCCTTTCCACCCCCAGATTCCTTTCCTGTCTTCGTAAAGTTTACCTCCCTTTTTCATGTCATCTTTTATTTTGTTCTTTAAATTATATTTTGAGTTTCTCATATAAGAGAAATGAAGCGATATTTAACCTTCTATGTCTGATATATTTTACTTGATCTCAAAATGCACCCGTTTTCTACTAATGACTCAAATTTATCCTTTATGGCTGAGTGTTACTCCATTGCAGGTATATACCATATATTCTTTATCCATTTATCAGTTAATGGGCCTGTAGGTCACTTTCAATATCTAGCTATTAGGAGTTGTGCTGCTATAAATTTGAGTGTGCATATATCACTGTAATGTGATGTTTTTAACTCTTGCAGGTAAATACCCAGACGAGATAGCTGGGTCAAATGAAATTTCTATTTTTAATCTTTTGAGGAATTGCCTTACTGATTTTCATAGTGGTTGTACCAGTTTACATTTCAACCAATAATGTAAAAGGGGTTCCTTTTCTCCCACAACCTCATCAGGATTTTCTGATTTGAGTTCTTGATGATAACCATTGTTTCTGGAGTAAGAATCTCTGCATTGTTTTGAGTTGCATTTCTCTAATGACCAAAGATGCTAAATACTTTTTCATATACCCAGTGGCCATTTGTACTTCTTTTGAGAAGTGTCTATCTAATTCAGTTGCCCATTTTTTTGAGTGGATCATTTACTTTTTAAAGTCTAATTTTTTGGAGGTTTTTGTATATTTTAGATATCAGTCTTCTGTCTAAAGTGTAGCTGGCAATTTTTTTTCCCAATCTGTTGGTTGTCTCTTCACTCTGTTGGTTATTTTCTTTGCTGAGAAGGTTTTTTAATTTGATATAATCCCATTTGTTGGTTTTTGATGTTACTGCTTTTTCAATTGAGGTTCTGTTCAGAAAGTTCTTGCCTATGCCTATGTCTTCAAGAGTTTTACTCATTTTATCTTCCAGCAGGTTCAGTGTTTCTGTTTTTATGTCTAGATCTTTGACCAATTTTGATTTGATTTTAGTACAAGGTGAAAGATATGGGTCTAGATTTATCCTTCTGGGTGTGAATAACCAATTTTCCCAGGACCATCTATTAAAGAATATATTTTGTCCAGCATATGTATTTGGTCTTTTTGTAAAGGATAAGATGAATAAAATTGTCTGAAGTTGTTTCTGCATGCTTAATTCTGTTTCTTTGATCCACATGTCTGTTTTTGTGCTAGTTCCATGCTGTTATGTTTATCACTATACCTTTATAATATAATTTTGACATCTTGGGTTGTGATGCCTTTTCCTTTGCTCTTGTTGCTCATGATTGCTTTTGTAATTCTCACTCTCTTATGGTTCCATATGAATTTTAAGGTTATTTATTCCAGTTCTGTGAAGAATACTGTTGGTATCTTGACTGGCATCACATTAAATTTATGTATCTTTGTTGTAATATGGCCAATTGACAATATTGATTTTTCCTACTCAGGAACAGGAGTTGTCTTTCCATTTTCTAATGTCTTCAGGGTCTTTTTAAAAAGAATTTGCTAATTTTTCTATTCTAAGTCTTCTGGTGGTGCTTTCTGGGGTATTCTATGTAAGCATATTTTAATGTTTTAAAAGTAAAATGACATTATACTCATGGTCTTTTTACATTTCTATTGGACAGCAATATGGTTGCTACATTCCCTCTTCAGACCAGTCTATATCAAAATGAGGTATGCTATTTCTTCTGTCAGTGTTCTTTGTTTGCTACTGTTTTTAAGATTTAGTAGTTATTCTTTGTTGAGGGTAAAAAATATGCATGTAAAGGACTGCATTGTAGATTGGGAGATAGTATTTTATGACTAACTTCAGCATTTCTTCATAAATGTATTACAAAAGTGAATTTTACCTGTATTTGTCTCAATTGGAGCAGGGAAAAATAGGACTGTCAAAAGTCCAATATCTATGGATCTTACTGATATTTACTCCTTGGTTTCCATAATCTCTTATGTCATTAGACTCATGAGCCAAGTGATGCTACAAAAAATGTAGGCATGAAAATTACAGTAGGCTGGGGCCCACTAAAAGAGATGGAATATATCGAAAAAGAAAAATGAATATTTAATGAAGATGCATGAATAAGTCTCTAGGAATCACACTGTATCTGTCCATTTGATAGGAATCTTACAATGTCATCTAGAATTAGTTCTCTTTCTTGTTAATTTCTGATATATAGAGACCTACAAAATCATTTAAGCTGTCAATTTTTTCTAAAAAATATCTTAATTCAGTATTTTAAAACAACACATATGGGGATACCTAAAAACAATTGTCTCTGAATCCCTTAAGGTTTTCCTTATATCTTTTTACTAAGTCACTAGTCAGCATTTACTGAGCAGATAATATGTGGGGTACTGTGAAGTATTATACCTAGCAGTATAAGTCACTACTAGCACATTAAACTATATTTTGAGTATCTGTTATATGACTGGTATTGTCCTTATGTTCAAACATATGATCTAAATGGGAATCTATTAAAATCAATGTGTAAATGGTGTTCTAAAAAGTACTTTGTAGATTTACCAAAGTAGGAAGTATAATTTTCTGTGTGTAGATATCAATTTTGAGTAGGGAAATAAATATATAGAATATCATCAAATATTATTTTTAATCAGAATTAAAAATTTTATTTTGCTATACATATTAGAATAAAATTGTTGTGAACTAAAACTTTGCCAGGCTTCTGACAGGTAGATTTGATAAAATATATCAAAAGATAATTGACAATTAGCTATTAAATAGGCTTTATTTTGATTTATTTTTAGATTGTAATCTTTGATTTAATGATACCTAAAAGTGATCCTAGAGAATGTATACTTACTTCTCTCTTTTAGGAGTGAAAAAAGGAATGAAGCTTGCATTTTCATGATAAATATGATGTCAAAATTTAAAGTTTAGGAAAAATTGGGACATTAATTTGAAGGTAATAGTACCACCTAGACACACTAGCTGGAAGGAAGGAGGTGGCAATGAATTCCGTGTAATATATGGAGCTAAGAGTGAGGGTTTAACATGCAGGAACCTGAATGTTCTTCCAAAGTTCTGGGGTGGAAGGCAAGGTAAATAAGCAAGTGTTGTGATTTGTAGGCAAAAACTAGTAACTTAACATTTTTGAAAAGTAGGAAAATTCTCCACAATAGCAGAATAAGGGTTTCTTGATATAAATTTTAAGTATCTCAGATGTAAAACCATCACAAAAAATAAAAACAGAATTTCAAATCAGACATTTTCTTCATAACATTATAAACAATTTATTTTAAGTCAGACTAGCCTCTCCCTTCTGTTTAGAATATAGAGTAGGAAGATAATTTTAGGGTGACATTTGGCTTACATGATAGAAGCAAATGGCCACATGTGTACTTGGAAACTGACCAATTGAAAGAGCCCTAAGAGAAATTCCAGTGAATGCAGCAACAGCATTTCTTGGGCTAATTTCAACTTAAGTTCTGCCAGAGTAAATCCTTTCCTGTCAAAAGTGCCAGCATTAGTTAGTTAGTATGAACTCTAGTCAAGTCTTTTGACACTTGCTACTTCTAGGAAGATCTGGCATTTATTTTTCCTTTGAGTTTACAGATGATTGTGGGGTTCCTGAAACTAATTAATTATTATAAACACAATAATTTTTTAAAATTTTATTTTTATTAGTGTATGTTTACAGTACATAATAATTACATTCATTGTGGGGAGTTGGTACATAATATAACACATCCCTCTCTACCCTCCCTCCTCTCTCCCTCTCTTGGTCCCCTTCGGATTTGTAAAACATCCGTCTCTCTGCTGTTACCTATCTACTTGGTGATAGAGAAACCATATGATATTTAAGCTTATTTGTCTGATTTATTTATTTTTTTAAAAGTGGGAAAAATTTATTGAGAGAAAGCTTCTAAGAGAGACAGAAGGGGAACCAGAAAGTGGGTTGCCTGCTCACCCACCTTCTCAAAGGTGTTTTATGGGACAAAGCCATGAGGTGAGGTGGGTTCAAGGTGGGACAAAACTATAGCCAACTAGTAGTTTACAAGTACAGTTGCTTAGGTAATACTGATCCAGTGAGAAATCACAAGGAGGACAAAACTATGAACAACAAATAAGATTATGACAAGTACAGTTGTGTAGGTTAATATTGATTAATTGGAGATCTAATGGGGAAATAAGTCACATAGCAAGCATACAAGGCATGAGCAAGGATTTTCGGTGGTAAGGGATGGGTCAGCGATGTTTCTTGGATAATCTTGGTCCCCCACACAGGTGATTGATACCTATTTAGAATATCAGTCACTACTATTTATTATATATGGGTGTGGTAGTTTCTCTCCTTTTACAATGCTGGCCTTCAGTGAATGTGTCTTGATTATCCCCCATGTTGGCTCCTCAAGGGCTGGCTCTGTCTAATTGCCTATAAGATATCTAATTAACTTACCTATCTATAATATTCCCCCCTCTGAAGAAGTACCCCTAACTGCTGTGAGGGGGCAAAGGGCAAAGACCATTCTGGCTACTTCTGGCTGAAGAGGGTTGTAGTTATGATCAGCAGAGCTACTCTTCAGAGGTTCTATCTAAAGGCCCTTGATAGGGGCCAGACATTACCATCTTAGGTGTATAGCTTTGAGTCTGGAGGAAACAAAGCCAAAGAAACAGTTAAGAATACATGGGGCAAATAATAAGGTCCTCAGGATTGCTATGAATATAGCCAATAAGCATTTCCACCAGGGTGAACTAGTAATAGCCTCACACAAAGAGAAGGTCCAAGGTACTTCAGAATCCTACATAGAAGTCGTATTGTAATTTAGCAGTTAGTTATGAGCTGTTTACAAGGTCAATGTGGTGGATCCTGGTAAAAGAAGTCTAGCACATTTGTCATTGGTATGACCACTTTGAGTTCGGCAGCCACTAGGCAAGAATAAACAAAATATTAAGAAATTAGAGTAATATAATCTAAGCATGAACACTAAAATGGAAAGGCAGGTTGGGGAAAGACTCACACTTAGAAACTTGAAATAGTGAGTAATTGTAAGTGTTAGCTCTTAGACTCTTATTGATAGAGGTTATCTGTGAGTCATATTTTGTCAAAAGTCTCTCCAGTCTTAGCTGTAAGAGAAAATTTGAAGGACAAATTTAGCTAAGAAATTTAAAACTCTAGCTGAGCTATTATAGATTAGCATAGCTTTCTCTTAATGATCCATAACCAGGGTTAGCTACTGGTATAGCTGGAAACTGCCAGAAGGTGTTCGTGATTGGAACCCCTTTTTGTATCTAGCTTTATTACTATGGCATTGCTTTTATGCATCTTTTGGTTATTCTTTTCTGCTGGGTGTTTAAGACCTAGTTAAAGTGAGACCTGTGTCAATCAATATGAACCTCCTGCTATATATCAAGGTCAGTTAAGCCTCCTCAGGCATTACTTTGGAACCATACATAGAGCATCTCTTCTCCTCTATCAGTGTCAGCCATCATGATGGATCACAGATTTGTTTGACCATGTTGCTTTTGGTGAAAGCATGGGAGACTTTTCCATCTTGGTGACCCTCCTTTGGCTCATGGTGTATTTGTCCTCTGGTGTCTAGCAATCTCCCTGCTCAGGAGGTTGGGTGACTTACCAAAGATGCAGGATCCTATAGAAAAGATTCCCTCTTTCCTGGATTCTTTGTTGACCTTGAGGGGCCAGGGCCAAAATACTCACTGTCCTCTTAGCCCAGTTACCTTTCTAGTTTTGGTCTCCAAACTTTAGATGTTGAACACCCATAAGAGAAGATCAGTGACATTAGTAGTGCAGTAGGAACAGTGAGCTTAACTATTATAATTTTGTCTGGATATTAAATACTTTTTAAATATAAAGCATAGTTAGAGGACTACTTCTTACACACTATGGTTGTTTTAGTAGTTGAATCCCTGCACAATGTTAACGGACAACTGTAACACATTATACAGAGAAACTTAAGATCCAGAGCCACACATAGTATTTTAGCGTGAATTCATGATGATGTTTTCTTTGTAACACTTACATGTCCATCTTAGTATAAAATAGTCTTATTGTCAAAGACTTCCATCTGATCACGACATTAAATGACATACAGAAAATTCTTATTTAACATAAACATTGGCCTATAAATGTACCTTAAATATTCATTATGTCTAGACTTTAATTTCAGTATGGGACATTGTTTGGCATCTGAGCATCCCTAAGTGTGATGACACATAGAACATACACATCACATAAGTTATTTATTTATTTATTTATTTATTTGTTAAATTCTTTTATTGGTACACTTTAGGTATACAACACAATTACATTTCTCATTGGGAATTGTACCTTTACGTAATGCATCTTGGTTCTTATTTTTTCCCCATTCC
>NW_004624910.1:2524562-2543509 GCF_000247695.1 Heterocephalus glaber
CGTTAGTATTTGTTTTATATAGTTGGGTGCACTAGTGTTTGGTGCATAGATATTTATGATTGTCATCTCTTCCTCTTCGATTGTTCCCTTTACAAGGATCACATAAGTTTTTTTAAAAATTATTATTTGACTGGTTATTTCATTCTGGCTTGGCATGCACCTCTTATCACAAGTAGCTGAAGTGCAAGAGAAAGGCAGATACCTGAGTCAAAATGATCATTACCATAAACAATATCTTAGAAGACTTGTACACGTGGAAGGCATGAATGTATATACCATGATATAACAGTTATATGAAATCCTTTGTCCCTTAGTTTTGTACCAAGAGCATTTTAAAAAACTGTTTGTTTTCTCACAGAAACTTGGCTATTTGACCATGAATAATGTGTACATATCACAATAATATGCTTAGCAATGTATTTCCCACAAGGCTATAGAAAATATTGGGGTCTCCTTTGTGAACAAGGCTAGAATAAATTTTTTCTAGAGAGCCACACCTTTACCTACCAAGGGGTGTCCTGTTCAGTTGTTTTCCTAAGTCCAAGGGTCTTTCTTTAATTATCTTAACAAATTTTTGGATGACCTATGAAAGCCAGATCATATAATTAACACATTATTTTTGACCAATAAAATATTCCCAAGTTATTATACATAAACAATGTGTACTATATTTTTAAAACCAGTTTTGACATTTGGATCATCTGGCAACCTGGGAGAAGCATGTCTTCAGTGAAATTTCTATAAGCCTAATTGAGTTACAGGCAAACATCTTTAAAAAATCCAAAAGGCCAAAAAGAAGAAAAAATAATTGAGGTCAAACAAAACTGCTGTACGTGTTGTAACAAATTGAACAGACAGACAAACACCCACATAAGATGACTTGTTTATAAACCAAAGTGCACTTAAATGTATTTGGCCAAGTTGAATTATAATAATCCTTTTATAATTTTAAGTTTGCAACTATAAATAAGACTAGTCAGAACTTTTTAGGTCAATTAACAGAGATCTCTTATAATACTAATCAGAAGAAATAAAAATCTTTTACACCTGTGAAAGCAAAGACCATTTTTAAAATAGGCCCCAAACTGACAATATATCTGTTTGCCGTACTCAGCTATACAGGCTTCTCATGATTGCTTTCATTGCCAGTTGTTTGATAGCCACATGTAAATGTTCTCTTTAAAGGCACAGACTGTTAAATTTTAACTGTCTTGGGGAGGGGGCACTCAGGCCAGGTTTGTGTGTAGAAAGAGACTAGGTGATACTCTTTGGAGCTAAGTATGAATTCCAAATGGTGAGGGAAGAAGGTCTGCCAAGGCTCCAACCTGTTATGCTGCAGATGTCTACCTATGACAGTTTTCTCCATTTTGAAAAGAAACAAAGGGAAGTAAGGCATCCCTGTCTATCCCTCTTGTTCTGTGCCCAAACTAAGTTGTCCCTTAGACTTTATCTTGTCCAGTGCCAGTGGTGGCAGACTAGAGGTGCAAGGAAGTGGCCAGAAGTGGGTTAGCTGTTCTTACCATTCACTAATTTGCCTGAGGGCTGAAAGATAAATTTGGACTAAAACTTTGACATTTTTTGAGACTTTCAAGTTTAAACCTAGGCCAGTTTTCTATATGGCCCAGAGATAAGTGATGGTCAGCTTTACTCTGGAAGGGTTCCAGAGAGGGGAAACTCACCATTCTGGAGGCTTTATCTTTAAATCCAGCAGCCATGGAGGAGAGAAGTGCCTTGAACCAAATACTTTTGAGAACTATGTTACTTCTCAGGGTCAGGGCAGTGGAGAAGGGACAGAAGGGTGATCATCTCAGGTGTAGAAAGACAATTAAGATCAGGAGCTTTTCCATAGTGGATCTGTAATCCTTAGCAAAACATGTCTCCAGAGACAAAAGCTATGATTGACTCCAACTGCATTGCCAAGCAGAAAATCAAACCAATAATCAAAGAACCCAAATGGCTGCTTTTTTGCCTCTTGAAAGAGAATGAAAGTGTTCTAACTATATTGTTTAGGACTTACCCTTTTAATGAATTACTCTGAATCTATAATATATAATTTATGATTGAAATACCCTTCAGGCTGTTGAGCAGCTCCCCAATCTTGTAGAAATACTCCCAAAGCCATGTCTCACTTATAATTAACATAAAAACTGAGATTGTTTCCTGTAGGCAGGCACTTAGAACTGTTTGTTTGAACTTCTGGAATGTGGTCTGGGAATACGGTTCCCAGATTAAAATATGTGTGTCTGTCTTTTGGGTTTCTCTATAAGCTTATGGGGGGTGGCACAATCTCACTATATCCTTCTATCTGAAGGTGACAAAAGCTGGCAATTTCCAGGAATCTCCTTAGCTGTTTTAGAATCTTGGGCTGTGGAAAGGAAAGAATTGGTTTAGTTCTTTCTTCTCCCAGTCTTTGGGTCCCTTAGATATAATAAGGCCTAAATATTTTACCTCAAGGCTGCAAAGTTGTGCCTTAGATCTAGAAATATTTTAACCCCTGTCTGTTAGAAAATTCAGCAGAGCAGATGACTTGGCTAGAAAGCTCTTCTGAGGGGACACATAACAGCATACCTTCTACATATTGCAAGACTGTGACTTGGGAAAAGCTATAGTATTTCCTTTTATCAAATCAGGATGTAGGGATGTCCTATTTTTCCTGATAAATACTTGACAATTGAAAATAATTGAAGGACTTAGTTCTCATGTTTCTTAGACCTTCAAGAATACATGCTTGAAAATGTCTACTACTTTAATTGTCTATCTGATGGGCAGACCAGTGTGGGTCTTATATAGGAACTGCTTGTTTCTCAGTAGGAACCAGTTGTTCCCCTGGCTGCCTGTCTTTTGAGTTTCCAAAATTAAGATATTTGTCTCTAAATGTAGTAGCAGCTTGTAATACTATTTGTCTCTCATTAGAAATCAATGTTTGATTTAAGAGCAACATTATATCTTTCTAATCTAGTCCATAGGTCTGAGTAAGTCCTCTAAAGACCTCAATGTACATATCAGAGTCATCTGAAAACTTTCTTAGGTCTCATTTAATCTGTTTTAGATCACTGAGAAAAAGACACATGAACACAGGTAGTCCCATATTTGTCATTTACTTCCTGCAAGGGATATTGTTTTTGAGGGACCTGAACAACTTAGCTAAGGATGGGTATAGCCTCATGGAGCTTTTTTTTATGGCTGGCCTAGAAACTGTACCCTCAGCACTTGGTGGTCAAGGCTTAAAGTTGTCATGGAAACTTTTTTCTCAGCTGCTAAAAGGTGAGGAGTAGCCTCAGGCTTAGAGGTACTGAATGTTTTAAGTGTGAGGTGTCTCATTTTTCTGTGGCCCACATTTACATTTGAACACAAGCAAGGATTACTTCTTAATGTAAAGGAAGTCTCAACATAAGACAATTTTAATCATTTTTTTCTCTCTTACAGTATAATTCTAATTGTGAGATAGCATAATAGTACTTTCCTCTGTATACTTATTTTGGCTTTAGGAGGTAGGTACAACACCTGTGGGTGTAGAGAAATACTAAATTGCTCCTTAATACATTCCAAAGGAGTACGAGATTCAGATATGGTGTTCCCATTCTGAAACAAGAGAGAAACAAATAGGGTGTCCCTGCTTGATTCTTATGCCCCTAGGGCATTCCCAGAGCATACCCCAAGGTTTATTCCACTCCAGGGTAGGTAGCTACATCTGGAAAGAGACCCAGAAAGTAAAAGCAGACTGGACTATCTACCCTTTACCAGCACTGGGATCTTATCTTCCTCAGAGAACTCATATCCTTACTCCAGTAGGTACTCTTAAAGCGCAAGTTACAATTGACTTTAGCCATAACAATCATGTTTAGAGAAGGAAGTATTGCTAGCAAACCAAGAGATTTAAATCACTGCTTTCTATTTCCTTAAAAGAGAAGAAAATAGCTCAACAGTCAAATTAGGGTACTTTTCTTGCTAAAGAGATCACCTCTTGAAATGGGTAGGTTAGCGGTTCTGCCCTGGGCCTTAGGGCAGAGAAAGCTCTAAGAAATTTCTGTTGTCTATACAGTCATTTAGGCAACTTTTATTAGCAACAAGACAAGGCTACTCCTTTAAGGTCCATTTTAAATTCACTAAGTATTTGAAACTCATAGGTCCTCCTAACAGCCACAATCTACATAGTAAAGGCACCTTTATCAACTTCCTATGTGTGAATGAAGGATGAGAAAGGCTGGCTAAATTTTTCTTTTATTCTAGTTAGTATATGAAACAAATCCATGTTACTAACTGATTGCTATTTTCCTGGTGTAAGGCAAAACAGTTGTAGTAATCTCTCAGTTTGAACCCTCAAAAGGAAAGGGGGTCTAACCAAAAAGTGGTTAATTTTAAAGTTAACTTACTACAAGTTGGAAAAAGTTTAAGGGGGAGGTTTTTTGTTTTTTTGGGTTTTTTTTGTCTCGGGGATCGAACTCAGGTCCTTGCGCTTGCAAGGCAAGCGATGGAACCACTGAGCTAAATTCCCGGCCAAAGGGGGAGGTTTTAACTCACTAGCAAAGAGAAAAAGTCCAAATAAAGCTCAAGCTGGTTAAACATCCAAAAAATCACCACTTAGCACTCTATAAGTCCACAGTTAAGGTTCAAAAGTCCACAACTTATCAGGAAAGGTATTTTTCTCCCCTACTCACACAAATGATGAAGACCATGCCTGGGGGCAAGAAGGTCTGGGTAGCTTTTACTCTATCAAAGATTTGTTTTCTACATTTGTCTAGAGGTCTCCCTTAGTAGAGAGCAGTTCAAACCTATAGCTCAACTCTTTGTTTTTTTGGTACCGGGGATTGAACTCAGGTCCTTGCATTTGTGCAGCAGGCAGCGAAACCACTGAGCTAAATCCCCGGCCCTGTAGCTCAACTCTTAATGGAGGCAAAATGTGTAGCACAATGTGGTGCTATTTGTGGTCAAAGATATTACATATGAGTTTGGAACTGGTTGATCCATGGTTACTTTGCCCAGATTCTGGCAGAATCCCTCAGAGCGAGGCCACATGCTGGTAAGTATGAACATGGTTCTAAGGCTTCCACAACCCCACAGAGAACCTTAGTGGGAGAGACTACACTTTCAAAAAACTCTTCTGTTACTTTGTAAAGAAAGAATAGGGTATTTGGGATAAATCTAGGTTTAGACAGCAGTAGCCCTCTCATTCTAGTATCAGCAACAACACACCAACAACAGACATACAGTAAAACTGAATCTGGGTGTCATCCACTGATGAAATAGAGGAAGTGACTGTAGATTCAGAAAAACAGGCAACTTGCTTAGAATTCTGGTAAAACATGTATAAAGCCAGGTTAGACAGACTGGAATAAGTGCCTAATCCATAACATATTGATACAAAGTTCAGCTCAATAAGAGCATGTAACAATTTTAAATACACACGCATGTAGTAGCATAACAATCAAATATATAAAGCAAATATTAATTTACCTAAAGGAAGAAGGACTCAAATACAAAAATGGGAACTTTAACAACCCACTTTCAGCAATGGACAGATCATCTAACAACTATTAACAATGAAATTACACTGTAGACAAAATGGATGCAACATATATCTACAGAACATTTCATCCAAAAGCTGTCAAATTCATATTTGCCTCATTAGTACATGGAATATTCTCCAGGATAGATTATGTAATAGGCCACAAAACAAGTCTCAAGAAATTTGAAAAAATTAAAATTCTTGTGCTGCTGGAAAGCTAGGTCCTTAGATGACAAGATCCCAGCACCACAAAAAACTGATTAACACATCTTGATTATTTTTGTTTTTAATGAAATGTTTCAGACAAGACACATAGACTGTGATATAGAGTATAGGTAGGGTTCATTGTAAAGTGATAGATTTTTGAAGAGGGAGGGAGAGAAAAAGGGAGGGAGGGAGAGACAGAATGCACACTCAAGCATGATGTTGGGCAAATGTCAAAATGGCTGGTGCACTGAATAAGAACTCTGGCCACATTTATATGATTAACTGTATTCTTCAAGGAATATCCTTTCCTTCCTACAAGGAAGGAAATTGTTCTTGTCCAAATAAATTAGGCTGTGTTTATCTACTTTAGAGAGAAGCAGGACATTGTTTATGCATTAGGTTTGTTTTGAGGCTTTGAGGTTTTTCCCAGCATCTCACCATCATCTGGACTTTGTATGAGTCCTGAATCTTATCAGCACACTTATGTCATTTGGAGCTAAAGTTTGAAATCACAAGCTTATGTGGATTTTATCTATACCTAAGTGGTTAAGAAAATGAAGGAGAAAAATATCGTATCTTTTTTGTTGTCTCCAAGGCTGCTAATTTTTAACTTTCTGCCTGACACTTATGAGTATCTTTTCTTACAACATCATAATCAAACCAGAAATCATTAACAATAAAAAACATTGGAAAGTATACAAGTACTTGGAAATTAAACAATTTTTGAATAACCAATGGACCAAGGGAGAATTGAACAGGAAATTTTAAAAACTGAAACAAATAAATTGGAGACACTATACCCAAATTTATGATAGAGCAAAAGTAATAGCAAAAAGGAAGTTTATAACAATCAATGTTCTCATCAAAATAGCAGAATGATCACAAATGTACAACCAATCATTGCATCTCAGAGAATAGAGAAAAATAAATGAACCAAACTCATAATTAATAGAAGGAAATCAATAACAAAAATCATATCAGAAATAATGACATAGTGCCTGAAAAGACAGTATAAAAGATCACTAAAACAAAGCAGATTTTTATAAGATGAAGTAGGCATACAGACTAAAAAAAAAGAAAATTCACAAATAAAATCAGACATCAACAAAATATCCCCCCAAAAAGAGTGGTTCTTCACTTAGATAAGTAAAACAAACACTTAGACTAAATAAGAAAAAGAGAATAATCAAATACAACCAGAAATCAAAAGTAGACATTACAACTGATACCCCAGAAATACAAAAAAGTTACAAATTATACTGAACAACTATTTGCAAATTTGTTAACTTAAAGATAATAGACATATTTCTAGATACATACATCTTACCAAGACTCAATCATGCAGTAATAAAATTTCTGAAAAGAGCAATGACAGGATTGAATCAGTAATGAAAATCCACTCATAATAAAAAATATTAAATCAGATAGCTTTACTGAAGAATTATACAAAACTTATACAAAGAACTAAGTCTTAAATTGCTCTAAAAACAGAATAGGAAGGAATTATTCTGTACATATTCTATTAGGCTACCATTAATCTTACAAGTAGTCCACTACAGAGACAACCTATAGAATGGGAGGAAATATCTGAAACCCTACAGCTGACAAGGACTTGGTGTCTATAATATATAAAGAACTACAAAACTCAATAACAACAAATATCCCAATTTGAAATGAACTATGTATCTAAAGAAATAATTCTCATTAGCAGACATGCAAAGAGCTAAGAGATATATGAAAAAAATGCTCAACATCAGTAATTATTGGGGAAATGCAAATTAAAATCAAAATGAGATTATCACCTCACAGCAAAAGACTAAAGATAACAAATACTGTCAAGGATGTGAAGAAAAGTGAATGCTTGAAGACTGCCACTGTGAATGTAAATCAGTACTGTCATTTTTTAAACAGCATAGAAGTCACTCACAAAATTAAAAATACAAACACCACATCATCTGATAATCTCACTCTTGTGTATATGTGCAAAAGAAATGAAATCAGTATGTCAAAGAGACATCAGCACTACTGTGTTCATTGCAATACTATTCACAATAGCCAAGAACTGGAAACCATTCTTGTCTAAGTGGACATCGACTAATGAATATAGAAAATAGGTACATGTACACAATAGAATACTGTTCATCCTTTAAAAATGAAATGAGACTATCAGGGCAGGCTAGAAGAATTAGCACTTACAGATCAGCAGGTACACGCTGTGGATAAGTGGCGGTGGTGGAAGGGAGGCCTGCCATAGGAATGGAACTTGAAGGAGAAGGTAAACCAATGAAATCCAGAAACAGTAGTTTTCAGAATAAGAAGTGGCATGGCTACTGTATTCTGACACTGCTTGCATCCCAGGTTTTAAGAATGCACCATGTTGGGAAATATAGAAATTCTTCTGGAAAAAGAAGCCAAATGTGGTGGATGGCTGCCACTGACTTCATTGTCCAGTGGGCTGAGCAGTTTTCCCAGCAGGATGTGAGGTCCAGAGTATAGGATGTTTGCCAGGATGGTCTCCCATGATCAGGTAACCATAGGAATATCAAACTCAACAATGAAAGGTAGCTTCTGGGATAAAACATAATGAGCCTCAGAGGTAGAGGCAAAAGGAATGGTCCTGGCACAGGGCCATGTGAGATCTGTGAGGCAGACAGAAATACAGGAGCTTGCAGTGCCCAGGATCTGCCAGAAGAAAAAGACTCTGGAACAGCATTGGAGGAGGTTGTTTCCTACTGGACACTGAACACCATTGAGTATTTGAGTCATAAAAAGACCTGATGAGCAGCTGAAGAACTGAGATAAATGATCACCAGGGAGAGAGGAAAGACTCTGAGTCAGCTCCCATGGAGGCTGTCTCCTGTTTGTCTCCAGATGCCACTTAAATCATGGGACACAGAGAGATTTGGCAAGTAGTTGCATTGTAGGAACCCAAAAGAATGGGGTGGAGAAAAGACACCAGGATAGTGTTGTCTTCTGCCTGACCCTGTAGGCCATAGAAATCACTGATGGAGAGAGGCTCTATGGAACAAAGGCACAGCTGTAAGCTGATAGTACAGGAGTCTGGTGAAAAAGTTAGTTGCAAAGCCTGCAGCAGGAGCTCAACTTGGGAACCCAAGGCTGACATCCATGAGAGTAAAAGGCACACATTGAGGCCATCATATTGAGAACAGCAGAAATTCCTGAGCATAACAGTCTAATCACAGCAGCATAGACAAATTTCTTAAGGTATTTACTGTAGGGGCAGACAATCTGTGAATTGAGGCTAGGGGAGCTCAAGGCTGATGTGTATTTTGCTTTGTGGGCTGTTTTATATTCAGAGACTCCACTTGTTCCCAGTCATGGTGGGAAGACTCACAAAGTCATGATGCTCACATGGCAAGATAATATCTGCTGAGGACCTGACTCTTCAGAACAATGCAGTAGAAGTTAAAGTCCCACTTTGGGGAAAAAAACAGGTTCCCTATTAACTTATACTCTATTCTTAAAAGAAGGATTCGTTCTTCTTTTGCTATCCTGTTGCACCCACCATCATCTTTCTTTGAATCACTCACCACCCTCTCTGATTGCTTGTGTGTACTCAATAAGTAGTGGCAAGCTTGGAGAGTCTTTGCCTCTGCCCAATCTGAGGCACTATCCTCCCAGACCCTCATTTACCTACCATATTGTCTTTCTCTTTTATCCTTCACCATACTCCTCAAGCAGGGAGCTGTGGGGCTTGGTTGGTCCCTAGTAATTTATAATAACCAAAAGAGTAAAACAATTGCCCTTTTTATTGTTTGTTAAACTTTAAAAATTAATTTTGGTCTTTATTTGATATAGAGATATGTATGTATGCCTGCACATATACTTTTTATGCTGTTACTTTTCAATTCTATACTATTTATTCGCATATATCTATATCAATGCTTGCTTCTTAGTGATATCTAACTTTACTTGAGTTTGACAATTGAGTCAACTATCCCTGTCTTTCATCTCACTTCTCATTTGTAATATCATCTTTATCATCCTTTCTCTGCTTTCTTTATCCCACCAACATTTCTTCTTGGATCTTCTCCCTTTTATTCATATTCTATCTATCTATCATCTATCTATCTATCTATCTATCTATCTATCTATCTATCTATCTATCTATCTATAATTGTGGTTTATATTTGAAATGTTCCCCCAAACCCTCATGTGCTCTGAAATGGGGTATGTGGAATGTGATTAGATTATGGGAATGCTACAGCTGACTTGCTCTTAGGAGGTGAATTAAAGGTGGGTCACTGGGGGTTTAACCTGGAAAGTATATCTTCTTCCCTGGCTTCTCCCTTCTCTCTCTGCTTCCTGACTGCCATGATGTTAGAAGCTTTCTTCCACATAACAACCTTTCTGTCTTGGAGGCAGGTGACTTTGTTGAATATTTGTCCCATCAATGAGGAAAGTAAAATATTAATATTTACTTTTTCTAGAATATTAAACTTTATTGGTCTCCCTGTCTTTTTGTGGCAAAGCAAAATAATAGAGAGCTTTAAAAAGTTCTTAATTACCTGACATTATATGGGGATGGTTTCTCAGTTGCTGATGTTACCAGTACTTATTATCTCCTCTGAAAAGAGTGTTAAAGGCTGAATCTAGCACATAGGACAGAATAAGAGAAACTCTCTCACAGAGACATCCACAACCCTGGGCACATAACAAAAAGAAAGACACTTAAAAAGAATTCACATGGCTGGGGATTTAGCTCAATGGCACTATGCCTGCTTCACAAGCACAAGGTCCTGAATTTGATTCCTGGTACAAAAAAGAATTCACATGAGAGAGAGTCCCCTATCTGCAAACTTCTACAGAGAAGCACAATGATGAGAAAACAAGCAACCAAATGCCTGAAAAATACTTAACTTATGCCAAAGTGATCCTACAGACTCTGAAGTGGATAAGATCTCTGGCAAAAAAAAAATTAACTAATACATAAAATAATCAAGGAAATAAAATAACAGACCAACAAGTGAATTAATCAATTATAAGGCAATCAACAACCTTAAAGAAGACAACTGTAGGGCCAGGGATTTAGCTCAGTGGTTTTGCCACCTGCTGCACAAGTGCAAGGACCCAACTTTGATCCCTGGTACCCGCCCCCCAAACAGACAACTATAAACAGTTGAATGAGTTAAAGAAAATAGCACAGCATGTGAAAGACGAGAAGGTATCAAGAAGACATGGAGGTTATAAAGTTTTAAAGAAGTTATAAAGAAAGGAGAAATGCTGGGAATGAAAACTTCAATAAGTCAAATAAAAATTCAATTGAAAGTCTTGGCAGTAGGCAAGATAAGTTAGAAAAAGTATATCAAGGTGCAACCCACTTTCCAGCCCCCATTCTGTCTCTCTTAGAAACTATCTTTCTCTCAATAAATTTTTCCTACACTTAACTTCCATTGTTCCTAATATTCATTCTTTGATTTTAGAGAATACAAACTCATGCTTCAGATATCTAGCAAGTTTGGGTTTACATCTATTCCCCCTGTATCATTTTGGAGGTCTTCCACTGAGACTATTGAATGAAGGCAGTTGGAAGATTGATCACCTTTCAATATTTGGCACCTGACATGGGAGCAACCAGGACTGAGAGGGAAGGCCCTGTTTCTTCCCAGTAACAAGGCCAATCTGAATAACCAAAATCAGTTCATTCCTGAACACCAGGTGTTTGACTTCAAACTGCTTAAAGAATTAAAACAAAATGCTAATAATGGAGCTTAGGGACCATCAACTTTGGGTATTTTGGATTCTGTGCTGGGAACTTACCATCTAACCCACATGATGTTAGACATCTTACTCATTCTTGTTTATCTATAGTCAATACCTCTATTTTAATGTACAATAGCAGGAGCTCACAATAGACCAAACTGGAGATCTCTGTTAATTAACCTCCAAAAGTTCTGAGTAGTCTTATTTATAGTTACAAACCTAAAAATTATAAAAGGGTTATTATACTTCAACTTGGCCAAATACATCTGAGTGTACTCTGGTTTATAAACAAATCATTTTATGTGTGTGTGTGTCTGTCTGTTTAATTTGTTACAGCACATACAGCTATTTAGTTTAATCTCAGTGATGTTTTTCTTCTTTTTACCCTTTTGGATTTTTAAAAAAATATGTTTGCCTGTAACTCAAGTTGGCTTATAGAGAAATGTAAATAAAGGCAAGCTTCCCCCAGGTTGCCAGATGATCCAAATGATGTCACAACTGGTTGAACAAATACAGTACATATTGTTGTCTATGTATAATAACTCGGGAATCTTTCATTGGTCAAAAATAATGTGTTAACTATTATGATCTGTCTTTTATAGGGCATCTAAAAGTTTGTTAACATAATTAAATAAAGACCCTTGGACTTAGCAAAACTACTGGACAGGACTCCCCTTGGTAAGTAAAGGAACAGCTGCCTGGAAAATTTATTCCAGCCTTTGTTCACAAAGGAGACCCCAGTAATATCTATAGCCTTGTGGGAAATACATTGCTAAATATATTATTGTGATATGTATATATTGGTTTTATTAAAAATGGATCCAGTACAAAACTAAATTAAGGGACAAAGAGTTTTATATAACTGATACTCATTGTTATATCATGGAATATACATTCATGACTTCCAAGTGTATAAGTCTTCTAGGATATTATTTATGGTAATGATCTTTTTGACTCAGGTATCTGCTTTTCTCTTGCACTCCAGCTACTTGTGATAAAAGGTACATGTCAACCTAGAGTGCTATAACCAGTCAAAATAATAGTTTTCTTAGAAACTTATGTGATGTATATGTTATATGTGTCATCATACTTAGGGATGCTGATGCCAGACAGTCCAAACAATATCACACACATTAAAATTAGATATTAGACATTAAGAACTTCTAAGGTACACATTGGCTAATATGATTCTTTAAATGGAATCCTATTGAAGGTTAACAAATTAAATGAGTTTTCTTTATGTCATTTAATGTCTTGTGATCAGATGAAGGTATTTGACTAAAAGACTATTCCATACTAAGATGGACATGTAAGTGTTACAAAGACAATGCCATCATGATTGTCATGCTAAAATACTGTATGTGGCTCATGATCTTAATTTTCTCTATATAATATATTACTATTGTCTGTTAACATTCTGCAGGGATTCAACTACTAAAAGAACCATGGTTGGTAAGAAATAACAGTCCTATAACTATGCTTTATATTTCAAAAGTTCTTAATGTCCAGATAAAATTATAAAAGTCAAGCTCACTGTTCCTATTGCACTATGTATGTCCCAGATCTTTTCTTATGGGTGTTCAACATCTAAAGTTTGGAGACCAAAACTAGAAAGGTAACTGGACTAAGAGGACAGCCAATATTTTGGCCCTGGTCCCTCAAGGTCAGCAAAGATCCAGGATATGAGGGAACCTTTTTCTACAACATCCCACATCTTTGGTAAGTCACCCAACCTCCTGAGCAGGGAGATTCCTCAACACCAGAGGACAAATGTACCATGAGCCAAAGGAGGGTCACCAAGAGGGAAAAGTCTCCCAAGCTCTCACTGAAAGCAAAATGGTCAAGCAAGGCCGTGACACATCCTGATGGCTGAGACTGACAGAGGAGCTGAGAGACTCTATGCATGTTTCCAAAGTAATGCCTGAAGAGACTTAACTGACCTTGATAGAAAGCAAAATGTTCATATTGATTGACACAGGTCTCACTTTAACTTGGTTTTAAACAGCCAGCAGAAAAGAATAATCAAAAGAGGTATAAAAATAATGCCATAGTAATAAAGCTTGATATAAAAAGGAGCTTCAATCACTGACCCTTCCTGGCAGTTTCCAGCTATACCGGTAGCTCACCATGGTTATGGATCATTAGGAAAAAACTGGTAAAATTGATAAAAACTCAACTAGAGTTTTAAAATCTCTTAGTTAAAATTGTTCTTCAAATTGTCTCTATCTTCTTACAGCTAAAACAAGAGAAACTAATGACAAAATATCAGACTTAAGAGCTAATGGGTTACAGTCAATATTTCAGTTCAAAATGTGAGTTTTTCTCTAACTGGCCTTTC
The DNA here is from genome assembly GCF_000247695.1 of Heterocephalus glaber. The sequence goes on from NW_004624910.1 coordinate 2,538,338, forward strand.
CATTCTAGTGCTCATGTATAGATCATACCTGCTCTAATTTCTTAAAATTTTTTTATTCTTGACTAGAGTCTTCCAAACTCCAAGTGGTCATACAGATGTAACCAAAGACAAATGTGGAAGACTTCTTTTACCAGGATCCACCAGGCTGACCTTGTAAAAATTTCATAACTGCTAAACCGCACTAGGACATCTACATTGGATTCTGAAGTCCCCTGGACCTTCTCCTTATCCTCTTTGTGGGAATCTATTACTAGTTCCTCCTGGTGTAAATGCTTGTTGGCTATAGTCATAGCAATCATGCTGACCTTATTATTTGATCCATGTATTAACTGTTTCTTTGGCTTTGTCTTCTCCAGACTCAACTCTACACACCTACCCAAGATGAAAATACCTGATTCCTATCAAGGTCCTTTAGATAGACCCTGTGTAGACTAACTCTGACTGTTAAGCACAACTACAACCCTCTTCAGCTGAAAGTAGCCAGAATGGTCTTATCCCTCTGTCTCCTCATAGCAGTTAGGGGTACTTCTTCAGAGAGGGGATTATTTAGATAGCTAAGTTAATTAAATAATTTTATAGGCAGTTAGACAGGGCCAGTGCATGAGGAGCCAACATGGAGGACAGTTGAGACACACTAAAATCCAGCACTGTAAAAGAAGAGAAACTACCACACCCACATAGCATGAATAGCAGAGATTGATATTCTAAATAGGTGTCAATCAAATGGGTGGGGTACCAAGATCTTCCAAGAAACAACCCGGACCCACCCCTTACAATGGAAAATCCTTGTTCATTTCATGTGCACTTGCTGTGCGACTTGCTTCCCCATTGGATCCCCATTTAATCATTATTACCTAAGTGACTATACTTGTCATAATCTTATTGGCTGATCATAATTTTGTCCTACCTTGAACCTGCTTCCCCTCATGGCTTTGTCACATAAAACACCTTTAAGAAGTAGGGTGACAAAGCAACCCACTTTCTGGTTCCGCTTCTGTCTCTCTTAGACAGAAGGTCTTTCTCTCAATAAAATTTTCCTGCTCTTAAGAAAAAGAAAAAGAAAATCAAGACATGAAGACATGATGGATGTGTTAGGTTATTTAGTTAGTAATATAGAACAATAACAAAAAAGAATCAAAAGATTGTCCAAGAACACTAAGACAACTGTAAAAGAAAAAATTTTAGGAATCCCTGAATTTGAGAAGAATGTCAAAGTGAGACTAATAGCTTAAAATTGTTATTCCTTGAAATTACTGAAGAAAATTTTCCCAATCTTGGGAATGTGATGGATATGCAAGTAAAGGAGGCATTTAGAAATAGAAATAGACATGTCCAAAAAGAACACAAGATAGTCAAGGAGCAAGAAAGTGAGCCTACTGGAGAGAGCGGTCCCAGGTCACCAGGAGCCCCGCTCAATCTAGCCCACTCCAAGCACACCAATGGGGACCAGCCAGAAGGTGAGGACCATTCACCACTGACCATGCCCACAGTGGTGATCCCCTTAGCAGTGTGGGCACCTGCAGGACAACCTGCACCCCCCACCCCCCAAACCCCACCCCACCCCCCTGCCTCTGGCCTCCTGGCAGTACCACTACCTGGTTCCACACAACAAAGACACAGGGGACATCAGACCACCATACTGGGTAAGTTGGAGGGATCATCACTTCCCATTGGAACCTGGACTATATTCAGGGCAAGGGCAGCTGGAACCTGCAGTACAATCTTGCAGAGTTCAACCTCACAGGACAACAGGGAGCTCAACTTGGGACTTGCAGCCAGAAATCTGACTGAATCCCACAGGTCTGTGACTGGCTTGCTGAGACTCACTGACTTATATCTGCACACTGTTGCCCACGTGGTCTATTCTGACAGCTGAGACATGCCCTGAAGGAGGCCCTTCATTTTCATTTTTATTTTTTATTTCCAAAATTATTATATTGGGTATTTTTGCTTTTATTTTAAATGTTTTTTCCTACACTTTTCAAATTTTTATTTTTCTCTTCTTTTTTTTTCTTTCTTTACTCTTTCCTTTCTCTCCCACACTCACTCTCTTGCCAACCCACATTGTTCTTCATCTACTTTTTGTTCCTGTTCTGGCCCTAATTTGGATTTCTTATTTATTTTTCTTTTGTTTTCTTTTTCCTTCTCTCCCCTGTATCCTCTGGCCTTACTGCTAACCTTCCCCTATCCTTCTACTTATTTATCTCACCTTCCCCAACTCCTTCTAACTCCCGATCCCAGAGAGTAAAGTTGCTATATTGAAGAGTTTGTTCACTATAAACATATGTTGGGTTGGTCCTAGATTTTGATTTAATTCACACAGTTAAAGGTGATAGATTAATAACTTTCACAAATTGTCATTTTCTAAGATGAACTTGATGCTATGGTTTTGCTGATTGTGTCACTTGGGCTAAGGTGTTGTGATTGATCTAGTCTGTGTTCCTTCCTGGTATGATGAAAATGAGATAGCCTCAGAGTCATTAGAGACTCAAAACCTAATGACCACCTATATCTGGAAGACATCTCTGAGAAGCAATCATTCTATAAGGGTTTTAATTACAAGCAACAAAGATAATTACAATAAGCAATTTTGAAATATCAAACCAGGAACTAAAGCAAGGACAATAACAAAAACAAAAATGAGAAGACATTTAAGCAAGGCACAAACTCAGACTTCCACCCCACCAAGGGTAAATTCTGGGGGAAACGAGGTGGAAAAGTCTGATAATCAACCACCTGGACACCCTAAACTGATAGCACAGGAAGTAACAAGACAGATGAATGAGGCTCTAGAAAAATTCAAAGCAGAAATAATCTCCCAGATAAATACAGAGATGGTGAGCAGAATGAAAGACATGATTAGAGGCTCTAGAACAGAAACTGATAAAAAAAATAGATGAGCTCAGAAACATGCTAGAAGCCATGAATACACAGCATAAGAAAGAAATGGAAACCATGATTGCCCAACAGAAGAAAGAAAGGGAATCCATGAAATAGATTCAAGCAGATATTCAGGAGATTAAAAGCTCCACTGAAAGTATCCACACAAGATTAAGGGAATCTGAAGATAGAATATCAGATATAGAAGACAGGATTGCAGTTAAGGACCATGAAAACAGAGATTTCTTAAAAATAGTAAGGGACCACCAGAAATCAATCCAATAACTGCTAGATGATGCAAAGAAGAATAACATAAGACTGATAGGAGTCCATAAAAAAACAGGAGAAAGTACAATTGACATAAAAAAGTTCACAGAAGTAATAGTTGAAAATTTCCCAGACAGAGGTAGAGAATTGGATATACAGACAAGTGAGGCATATACAACTCCAACTAGCCAAGATAAAAAAATCTACAGCTAGATATTTAATAGACAAGATCCTAGAAACCCAACAGAAGAACAAATTCCTACAAGTAGTTAGAGAAAAGAAACAAATCACTTACAAAGGAAAGCCCATCAGAATCACAGCAGACTTCTCAACACAAACCCTCAAGTCAAGGAGAGCATGGAGTGAAGTATTTCAAGCCCTAAAAGAAAATAACTTCCAACCTAGACTGTTGTATCTGGCAAAATTATCTTTCAAAATTGATGGGGAAATTAGATACTTCCATGACAAAGAACACCTGAGAAATTTCATAAACACCAAACCAGCACTCCAAGAAATTCTAAAAAATATCCTAGAAAAAACCAATGAAGGTGACAACTCCATGAGGCCCAACAGAAAGAAGCCACCAGGCATAGTGAAAAACTAAGGGAAAAGGGAGAAAAATAAGAAATAAAAGAGCCAACAAAAGTGAAAGATCATGACAAGGATGAGTCCATATCTATCAATTGTAACCATCAATGTTAATGGTCTCAATTCACCAATCAAAAGAAATAGATTGGCAGAATGGATTAAGAACCAATATCCAACAATATTCTGTATACAAGAAACACACGTAACTCAAAATGAAATTCATAGACTGAAAGCAAAAGGATTGAAAACAGTTCTCCACTCCACAGGAACCCAGAAAAAAGAAGGAGTAGCAATCTTATTTGTAGACAAAGTAGATTTCAAACCAAAACTAATTAAGAGAGACAAAGATGATCACTACATCCTTGTGAAGGAAACAATCCAAGAGGAAGAGATGACAATCCTAAATATATATGCACCAAATACAAAAGCCCCCACCTATGCAAAACAAATATTAATGGACATGAAACACCAATTAAGCATTAATACAATTATTGTGGGGGACCTCAATACCCCACTATCACAAATAGACAGGTCATCTAGACAAAAAATTAATGATGAAATTCTAGAAGTGAACCAAGCTATTGAACAAATGGACTTGATAGATGTTTACAGAGTGTTCCAACCCACAAAATAAGAATACACATTCTTTGCAGGTGCACATGGGTCATTCTCCAAAATAGACCAGATACTACCTCAGACGAAATGTTGAAGGAAATGTAAAAGAATTGAAGTAACCCTCTGTATATTATCAGACCATAGTGAAATAAAATTGGAGATCAATAACATAAGAAACAATAAAACCCCCACAAACACATGGAAGCTGAATAACACTCTCCTGAAAATCCAATGGGTCACAGAGGAAATTAAAGAAAAAAAATAGGCAGTTTTTACAAGTAAATGATAATAGCAGTACAACATACAGGAATCTATGGGACACAATGAAAGCAGTTTTATGTGGGAAATTCATAGCACTGAATGCCCATATTAGGAAAATAAGGAGAACTCAAATAAGAAACCTAATGCTGAACCTCAAGCTCCTAGAAAAAGTGGAGCATAGCAAACCTAAAGCTCATACAAGAGAGGAAATATAAAAATCAGAGCAGAAATCAATGCAATGGAGACTAAGAGAATGATGCAAAAATCAGTGAAACAAAGAGTTGGTTTTTCTTTTTATTTTCTTTGTGAAAATTCTATTGGTACATTTTATTGGTACATTTTAGGTATAAAATTCATTTACATTTATCATTGGGTATTTGTACCTGTGCATGATATATCTTGGTTCTTATTTTTTTCCCCATTACCTGTGTGCCTTTTACCCCATCCGCCCTTACCTATTTACATAGATTTCATTTCCATTTTTTTTCTTTTCTCATAGTTTTTCCTTTCCCTCTTTTCCTTTCCCCTTCCCCTCCCTTCACTCCTTCGTCTTTGGACCTT
>NW_004624910.1:2556864-2572648 GCF_000247695.1 Heterocephalus glaber
TCACAATTTCTCCTGTTATCTGAGAAATTATTTCTCATTTTATTTTTTCCAGATCCCCTTTTGTTGCCAGTTCAGTGGGTCCAGGTGGTTGAGTACCAGAGTGTTCCATCTCATTTCCCTCTGGGGTTGCTGTAGGTGATCTGGAAGTCTGGTTTTGAGACTTATTTACATGTTTTCTCATTTCAACTGCGGGGGCAGAGGGGGTGCTCTTGGCCTCTGTGTGGCTCACCTCCTCTGATCTGGAAGAGGTGGGCCAGAGGCCAGGAGCAGCAGTAGGGATGGTGGCTGGAACACCCCTTCCTCTGGGCTGTGAGTGGTGGGACGTTTGGTGGCCTGGAAGCCCCTTCTTCTGGACCAGGAGCAGTGGGATGGTGGCTCAGAAGCCCCTACTTCTGGGCTGGGAGTGGCGAGATGGTCGGCAGCCCAATAGCCCTTTCTTCTTGGCTGGGAGTGGTGGGAGGGATGGTGGCCAGGCAGCCCCTTCCTCTGGATCAGGAGCAGTGTGACGGCAGCTCAGAAGCTCCTACCTCTGGGCAGGATTTCTTTAAATGCTGAGAACTTGATTAGCTCCAGTACAGTGGTCTGGTGGTCCGGTGTCCTCTTTGTCTTTGTAGTGTTGAACCAGGTGGCTGTACAGAGAAGAGGCCAAAGGAGTGTGGGGGGGGTCATGGTCCAGTGGATTGCTGCTGGGGCGTGAGCTGATTCAGTGTTTTCTGCACAACTGGCGACCTCGGGACCATGTCCGCAGACCTGCCTGTCTGCAGCAGGCTGATTCAGTGTTTTCCACGTGGCTGGTGCCCTCGTGACTAAGTCCACAGACCTGCCTGTCTGCAGTGGGCTGATTCGGTGTTTTCTGTGCAACTGGCGACCACAGGACACCCTAATTCTAGTTTTTTGAGGTATCTCCATATTGATTTCCACAGTGGTTGCACCAGTCTGCTCTCCCACCAACAATGGAGAAGGGTTCTTTTCTCTCCACCACCCTGCTAGCATTTGTTATTGGTTGATTTCTTTAGAGCAGCCATTCTTTCTTTGGTGAGGTGGAATTTTAGTGTTTTTTTCATCTGCATCTCTCAAATGACCAATGATGCTGAATATTTTTTCATGTATTTATTTGCTGCTTTTACTTCTTTGTCTGAGAAATGTCTGTTCATTTCAGTTCCCCATTTTTGAACTGGGTCTTTGAATTTGGGGGGTCTGATTTTTTTCAGTTCTTTGTGTATTCTAGATAGTAGTCCTTTGTCTGAGGTACAGCCACTAAAATTCTTTTCCCACATTGTAAGTTGTCTCTTAGCTCTGTTGGTGGTTTCTCTTGCAGTGCAGAAGCTTTTTAATAAGATGAAATCCCAGTTGTTGATTCTTTGTGCTCCTCCTGTGCTACTGAGTTTTTGGTTAGGGTGTATGATCTTCTTGATAACTGTCTGTATTCTGTTTGCCAATATCTTATTGAGGATCTTTGCATCTATGTTCATTAGGGAGATTGGATTGTAGTTCTCTTTTCTGGTTTTGGAGTCAAAGTAACACTTGATTCCAGCAATGGATTTGGAAATATTGCTTCCCCTTCAATTTCATTGAAGAGTTTAAAGAGTTATGGCCATAGTTCTTCTCTAAATGTCTTGTAGAATTCAGCAGTGAAGCAATCAGGACCTGGGCTTTTCTTGGTTGTTCAATTTTTAATTACATTTCCAATTTCATTGATTGTAATTGGGGTTTTTATAATTTTTATATCTTCTTAGTTCAACTTTTATAATTCATATATATCTAAGAATTTGTCCATTTCTTCTGTTTTTTTAGTTTATTAGAGTACAGGTTCTGGAAGCTGGTATTGATGATCCTCTGAATTTCTGCTAGATCTGTTGTGACTTCACCTTTGTCATTTCTAAGTGGATGGATTTGAGCCTTTTTTTCCATTTTTTCAATAAGGTTGGCTGTTTATCAATTTTATTTATTCTTTCAAAAAACAACTCTTTGATTTGTTATTTTGTTTCATTCACTTAGTCTCTTATGCTTAGTGTATTGCAGTGATTTCTGCTCTGATCTTTATAATTTCCTCCCTGTACAAGGTTTAGGTTTGTCTTCCTCTTCTTTTTCTAGGAGCTTGAAGTTCAGCATTAGGTTGTTTATTTGAGCTCACTCTGTTTTTCTAGTATGGACATTCACTGCTATGAATTTCCCTCATAGAACTGCTTTCATTGTGTCCCATAGATTCCTGTATGTTTTATTGGTATTATCATTTAATTGTAGAAGCTGTCTAATTTCTTCTTAAAATACTTCTGTGACCCATTGGTTGTTCAGGAAAGTGTTCTTCAATTTCCACGATTGTGGAGTTCTTGTGGTATCTTATGCTATCAATCTCCAGCTTAATTCCACTATGATCTGATAATATACAGGGGATAACTTCAATTCCTTTGCATTAGCTGAAATATGTTCTATGAGCTAACATCTGGTCTATTTTGGAGAATGACCTGTGTATAGCCAAAAGTATGTATATTCTGATTTTGCAGAGTGGAACACTCTGTAGACCTCTATTAAGTTCATTTGTTCAAAAGTTTGGTTCATTTCTAATATTTTGTTGTTGATTTATTGTCTAAATGACCTGCCTATTTGTGACAGTGGTGTATTGATTTCCCCCACTACTATTGTATTATTGCTTATTTTGTTTTTCATGTCCGTTAATATTTGTTTTGTATAGTTGGGTGCATTAGTATTTGGTGCACAAATATTTATAATTGTCATCTCTTCCTCTTGAATTGTTCCCTTTACAAGGACATAGTAACCTTCTTTGTCTCTCTTCCTTAGTTTTGATTTGAAATCTACTTTGTCTGCAAATAAGATTGCTATGCCTGCTTTTTTCTGGGTTCTTATTGCATGGAGAACTGTTTTCCATCCTTTTGCTTTCGGTTTATGAAATTGATTTTAAATTAGGTGTGTTTCTTGTATGCAGAATATTGTTGGATTTTGGTTCTTAATCCATTCTGCCAATCTATTTCTTTTGATTGATGAATTGAGGCCATTAATATTGATGATGATAACTGATAAGTATTGACTCATCCTTGTCATGTTGTTTTCCTTTTGTTGGCTCTTTCATTTTTTATTTTGCCCCCTCTCCATTTAATTTCTTGCCTTATTGATGGCTTTGCTCTGTTGGGCCTCATGGAGTTGTGACCTTCATTGTTTTTTTTCTAGGATGTTGTTTAGAATTATTTGGAGTGCTGGTTTGGTATTCATGAAATTTCTCAGATGTTCTTTCCTATGGAAGTATCTTATTTCCCCAGCAATTTTGAAAGATAGTTTTGCATCAATCTAGGTTAGAGGTTGTTTTCTTTTAGGGCTTGAAATACTAAACTCCAGGCTGTCCTTGACTTGAGGGTTTGTGTTGATAAGTCTGCTGTAATTCTGATGGGCTTTCCTTTGTATGTGACTTCTTTTCTCTAACTTCTTGTAGTATTTTGTTTTTCTTTTGGGTTTCTGGGATCTTGACTATTATATGTCTATGTGTAGATTTTGTTTTTGATCATGGCTAGTTGAAGTCGTATATGCCTCACTTATATTTATGTCAAATTCTTTTGCTCTGTTTGGAAAGTCTTCTGTTGTTAATTCTGTGAACAACTTTTTATGTCATTTGTACTTTCTCCTCTTTCATGAACTCCTATCAATCTTATGCTATTCTTCTTTGCATGCTGCTGGATCAATTTCTCCTTGTCCCTTACTATTTTCAAGAAATCTCTCTTTTCATGGTCACTAACCAAAATCCTGTCTTTTATTTCTCATATTCTGTCTTCACATTGTCTCATTCTGCTGCAAATAATTTCAGTAGAGTTTTTAACCTTCTGGATATCTGTTTGAATCTCTTTCTTGGATTCCATTTCTTTCCTATTTTGGGCATTCTTTGTTTCCATTTCTTTCCTATGCTGGACATTTACAGTTTCCATCATGGTCCTGAGTTCATCTATTTTTTATCTGTTTCTGTTCTCAAATCTCTAATCATGACTTTCATTCTGCTCATGATCTCTAGTTATCCCGGAAATTATTTGTTTTCAATTTTTCTAATGCCTCATTCATCTGTTTTGTTACTTCCTGTGCTATCAGTTCAGGCTGTCGAGGTTGTTGATTATCAGATTTTTCCACCTCGTTTCCCCCAGAATTTGCCTTTGGTGAGCTGGGGTTTTTTGCCTTTGGTGGAAATCTGGGTGTACACCTTGCTTAGATGTCTTCTTATTTCTGTTTTTGTTGTTGTTGCTGTTTATGGTTTAATTCCTGGTTTGATACTTCAATACTGCTTCTTGTAAGTATCTTTGTTGCTTGTATTTAGAACCCTTATGGAACTATTGCTTTTCAGAGGTGTCTTCCAGATATAGCTTGTCTTTAGGTTTTGAGTCTCTAATGACTCAGGCAATCTCATTTTCAGTATACCATGAAGGACAAATGATTAGATCAATCACAACACCTTAGCCCAAGTGATACAATCAGCAACAACAATAGCATCAAACACAGGTCAGAAAATGACACTTTGTGGTAGCTATTAATCTATTACCTTTAACCATGTGAATTAAATCAAAATGGAGGACCAGCCCAAAATATGTTTATAGTGAATAAAGTCTTCAATATAGGAACTTTGCTCTACAGGATGAGGACTTAGAAGGAGTTGGGGAGGGAGGGATAGATAGAAGTGAGGCCAGGAGACACAGGAAGATTGCACAAACTTTGGGAAACTGTTGAAGACAAGAGGAAAAAATAGAACAAAGACAAGAACAGAACAAATTAACGGCAATAGGGAACCTAGAAACTGTATTTACTTTCCTATAAAACTAATGAAATTTGAAAAAATAAAATGAAAAGTAAAAATAAAAATAAAGGCCCTCCTTCAGGTATGTCTCTGCTGTCCCAATATACAATGTGGGCAGCAGTGTGCAGATGTATGTCAAGTAGTTTCAGCAAGCCGGCAGCAGTCCACTGAGATTCAGGCTGATTTCTGGGTGCAAGGCTCATGTGGAGCTCCCTGACCTCCTGTTGGATTGAACTCTGTAAGGTTCTACTGCAGGTTCCAGCTGCCCTTCCCCTGAAGATAGTCCAGGTTTTGATCAGAGGTGATGATCCCTCTGTCTTACCAACTACAGTGGTCTGGTATGCCTTTCTTGCAGAGATTTTCTTCACTTTCCCAGTGGGCATCAGTTTTCATCAAGGAGCTTCAGAGAGGCCCTCTCTCTGTTGTTCACTTCTGTTCTATCTTCTGGAGCTCAGAACAATGGCCTTTATAACCCTTTTGGTGTTGTGGATCCAGGAACCAGCCCAGGCTGGCAGCTGGGGGGATGGAGGCTTGAGGTGCTGCTGCTGGTGGCCCATGTAGCTTGGTTCCTCAGAGGAGTATATCTATTTTAAATAGCTGACAAAGTTTGTTTCAAAACAAATCTAGTCAGAAGACACAAAGATATCACTCCCTAATGGGGGAGGAAACTATTCACACAGAAAAGAAATCAATCATAAATACATATGCAACAAATTTTAGTACATATGACCAAATTGTCATCCTTCTGGGGATGTAAAAACAGTGCAACATATATATGTATATAATTGTAATCCAGTGTGGACAATGTATCCAAAAGTGTACTTTGACTTAGTACAGTGGACTCTTGACTTACGAACTCAATTTTTTTTGCAAGAGCTCGTTGTATCTCAAGTTGGTTGTAAATCAAGATGATTTTTCTCATAAGAAATAATGAAAATATTCATAATGTGTTCTGAACTTCCCAAATCACCCCTTAACTAACATTTTCCTAATAAAAAGAGTAGTATAATGTGCATAATTTACCAGATACACCAATAATTTTTCTAGTGAATTCATCAAAACGTTATAAAATGTGCCTAGTTTACCAGAAACAAGAATTTCATACTGTATGCACTATTCAAGTTGGCATCTTTGTCTTGCAGAAAGGGAAGATGAAATGAAAGGTTATTTTTTGTACTGGGAATCCAACTAAGGGCCTCATGCAAGCCAGGCAGTCCCTGTGTGAAAGGTCATTTTTGTTTGGAAAGAGTCCCCTTCCATAAGAACATCAGAAATCTGGTGTCCTTTATCTCCTTGGGAAAGACTGTAGCCCACTAGGACCTGATTTTGGCTAACTAGGTCTCAACCCTTTTGAGAACTAAAAAACTGGTTGTCTGTTTCTGTCTTTTCTTTAACATTGTTCTGTAGTATGACATGACATTGTCATTAAGCAAGTGAGTATTATTGGCTTTTTCTCTGGGTGGGTCTTCTTTACAAATGTTTGTAGCTTTGTCTATTTTTTCAAGATTTCCTCTTTTTTCTGAAGAATGTTGCTGCACTGGTTCTTTATACTCTACCTCCTCTTCAGGAAGCTCTTCAGCTGCCATTCACTGTTGCTCAGCTAGAAGTTGCTGAAGTTCCTCTGTAGATAACTCCTGAGTATTCCTCCACCAGTTTCTCAACATCACTACTGTCTGTCTGCAAGCCTATGGACTCTGCTATAGTGACAATGTCATCAACCACAGGGTCAATTGAAGGATCAGGCTCCTCTACACAGCCTTCAAATTCTCTCCTGTATAATTTTAAGCCATGCTTTCTTCCAGGCAGATCTGTGTCCTCAGAGAGACATTGGCTGAGGATTTCTCAATTAACCCCACATAATAAAGCATGTTGTAATGTTCCTTCCCGAACTCTTTAAGAGTTAAATCTGTATATAAGACCATCTGGAAGCACTTCAGAAACAGTTCCTTGGTGTACAGCTTCTTAAATTTAGGTATAACCTGCTGGTCCTTAGACTGCAGTAGAGTAGTTCTATTAGGTGGGAGGAACTTGCCTGAGAGTCATGATAATTATTCAGCTAATTCTTCTTCCAAATTTTGTGGGTGAGCAGGAGCATTATCCATGATGAAGACAGCCTTGAATGGTAAACATTTGTTCTCTAGATATTTCTTAAGAGTAGTACAGAAAGCCTCCCTGATCCACTAAAAAAAAAAGTACTCTGTTACCTAGGCTTTTGTGTTAGATCTCCCTATGACCCCTAGCCTATTATACATAACTTTTTGTTTTCTAAATACTTCAGGGGTCTCAGAGTAATAAACCAAGAGAGAATTTATATTGAGGTCACCACTTGCATTGGCACATAGCAATAAATTTAGCTTATCCTTCATATGTTTGTGGCCTGGCATTTTCTTCTCTTCCTGGAAAATGTATGGTCTCCTGGGCATTTTCTTCCAGAAAAGGCCAGGTTCATCACAGTTGGAAACCTGATGAGAATAAAACCCATTTCTCTATGTCATCATTTCAAAGTGGTGTATTATGTAATTTTCAGCAGCCCTTTTATCAGCACTGGCTGCTTTACCATGCCTAGGTACCCTATGAAACCGAGTTCTCACTCTAAAAATGTGAAACTAACCCTTACTGGCATGAAATGTTTCACCATTATCACTCTTTGGTGGATTATCCTTTATGAGATCTGAATTTATAGCCCTAGCTTTCTCACAAATTATAGACTCAGATAAGCTATAACCTGCCATCTGCTTTTTGTTTATCCATACTTATAGCCTTTGCACCTTGTCTAACACTGTTGATCATGACTTACTAATTTGAGTAACACCTTTAGCCACACTAACTTCCTTGTACAAATCTTTTCCCTGTAAGATTGTTGAGATGGTGGATATGCTGTAAATATTAGCGAGATTGGTCACATGGACACCACTCTCATACTTCACAATTTCCTTCTTTTTTCTATTGTGATTGCATTTTTTAACCTTCCCTTCCTTCCTTCACTTCTTTTCTAGCTTTTTCGGGGCCTATTTGCTAGCAGTAATCATAGAAATTATATAAAGCACTGAGTGATATCACATCCACAAATACATGCATCTAGGCTCAGACTGACACATACTTACACTTACATACACTTTTCTGGCATTTCAGGTCTTTGTTTACAACCACACAAGTGGCTGGCATTCAGGTCATAACTCAAAACTTTGGTTGTAAGTTAAAACTAAAATTCAAGTCATAACCCAAGTTGTTCATATGAGGCCAGTTGTAACTCAAGGGTTCACTATGTAATTGTCTTACATGTTTTATGTGTTCTTTGGCCTTTTAATCTCATTCTCATTATTTATATATAATAATTAACTTTATAAGGTCTTATAAATAATTAAATCTGATGCTGGAAATATAAAAGGGGGGTGAAAGGGGAAGAAGAGAATTGAAATGTGTTGTGTGCATGTACCAATTAATTCCCTATAGTGAATATAAATAATATGTACAGCAAACATGTACTAATAAAAATAAATAAAAAATAAATGTAACATACCAAAAAATCAGGAAAAATCACATGATCATTTTATATTAGAAAAAGCCTTCAACATAAGCCTACATCCCTTCAAGATAAAGAAAAACTCAATGAAAACAATATAGAAAGAGCTTACCTCAATTGCTATAGGTGTTCTTGCCACTGAGAAGCCCAGCTACAAGTATGTCCCTATTAAAGAAAAAATATTGCTTTAAAAATATGAACATTTAAAAGAGATCAAGGAGAGAAGATGGCTGCCTAAGGGGCAGCAGCAAGGGTAAGTGTCTCCAAATTAGTACTGGAGCAAAGTAGGTACCCTGAGGTGGAAGTGAAAGATAGTCTGATACAGAAGTATAAATAAGAAAATCTAGCTCGACTGAAATTCAGTGTCTAGGGAGTGTTCAAGGGCAAACCAGATCACTTCTAGATCATGGCACCCCACCCTAGACCCACTGTATATGCCATCTTGGGAGAGGATCATACTGAAGGAGGGAGCTGGCTCTTCATGATGGCCTGGCTGATGAAACAGACTCATGGGCAACCCATTCAAGACTCCTCCTGTTTCTCAGGAGCTATTCTTATTCCACAATCCTATTCCCCATTCCTATTCCTCATTCCTATTTGCTGATAAATTTTCCTACTCTTAAAAAAGAAAGAAACAGACTCACAATTATTTTAACCTCCCTACTGGAAATGCCAAGAGAGATATATACAACCCAGGGAATCAGAGAAACCAAAATCAGGGTAATGGGGCAGGAAAAAACATACATTCATGAGTCAAAAGCAATAGCACCACACCACCTGCAAGCAGCCAAACTGTGAAGAGAGAAGCATGTACAAATCAGAAAAAAAGTCACCCCCTCCCTTTACATACCATGGTCCCATTGTATATTCAGCGTGCTACCTATAATTGCCTTCAGCATCCCACTTGGAGGCCCCAAGTGCCTCCTAACTAGAGATTGCAGAAGGCAGAAAAACCTGAGGGACAGACAGATATGTAGAATAGAGAATGGAACAGGAAAGATCTGTGAGAGGACTGGTGTTCAGGGTAATTTGGCAAAGCCAGAATAGAGTATGTACTCTCCTATTGTTTCCCCAACACTGAGATGGTGTGAGGTCTTGACTGAGGCCTCACACTGGCAGAGGGGGCCTTCTGAAAATTCTGGGGCAGCTCTAGGATCCATGGATGAAACTAAAACAGATAGATGGCTGTGGGCAGAGATGGTGAATGATACTTGGGTCAGAGTTCTTCTGGCCGTATCCTAGCCAAGGAAAGTCTGATATTACAAGGCAGCAAATGTGGGGAGAGAGTATGAGCTCCCTGGAAGAAGTTGACAGAGCACTGTCGAACCAGGAGTTGAGCATGCTACACTATACCCCCCCCCCCAAAAAAAAAACAAATATAAGTTGAGGCAATCAGATCCACAGAGGCCTGCAGTGGGTCACCCTTGGAGCACAGCTTGCCATAAGAAAATGCTTTTGGAGGTATTTTAAGCCCTCATGGCTTTAGACAGGCCATGTCTAAATTGGTTCACAGGGCAAAACCACTTAGCTCCTTGCAATCAGACTGTAACTCCAGTGTAGAAGGACCTGTGTGGATTCTCTTGTGTTAATGCTATAGCAACCATGTAAAGGTTTTTATTTCTAGTTTTTCTTGGTTGTAGTTATTGTGTCTTTTCTTTTTTGTTTGATTTGGATCATCTTCATCATTTTTTTCATTTTTTTCTTTTTATTTTATTTAATTTTCTTCTGCTTCTTGTTTCTGCATTGAGACATTTTGCTATTTTTCTTTACTTTATTATTTAAGATTTTCACCTTTAACCTGATTCCTGCTTTAGTGCTTCTTTTCATTTGTTTTTAAAATTTTTTTTCCTCCATATTCTTTTCTCTCCTCTCTTCCTCATTTTTTCTTTTGTTTCCCACTCCTCTCCACCTGTCTAATGGCATATATATAAAACAGTGGACCAAATAAGTGCATTTGAGAATAAGAAGCAAATAGTGCCATTACTTAAACAGTACCATTCAAAGGCATTTCATTGTAATCCTTAACAAAACTGGACTGAGATGATCAAAACAAAACTAGCTATAAATATCTGAACAGGTTCTGACAAAACCCTCAGCATCCCTCAGTCTCAAAATACACTTTCCCCAATCTGCATATCTCCTCCTACCTACACAAATTCTCTTTCACACTCCTTCAATAGCACTTTATCCCAACAATAAAATAATTCCAACAAAGTGTGACCTCCTGTCTATATTTTTTACCTATTGACATTGTTCTTAATCCTTCTCCCCCCACAAAGATATCCCTTTCCTTTTCTTCTTCCTCACTCCTTGTCCCCACACTCCTCAATATAGATGAACCTTAAATACCAGTATAAAATAGTCTGTAAAGCATATTGACAAAGGTTGAAATTATCAAAATATTTTTAATCTTTATGATTGATGTATGGTTTGATCTATTAACACTGTTCTTACCAGTAGATATTTTCTTCTTACAGTAAAGTGTCAGGGTACAAGCAAATAAATTGAATATGTTGAAAAGGTAAATAATACCTCTATACAAATACCTGTAAAGTCAAGAACACATCACTGAAAAACAGAACCTGAGTAAAGTAATATACACATCAACAGCAAATCCTCTGTGTTCTATTTCACTTCAATCCTCAGCAAAAACCAAAAGGAACATTTAAAAAGGCAAGAAAATGCCTCTAAAGATTTCTAAAGCAGATCTAAGAGGCACTGATGGAGAAGAGTCAAACACCAGGTAGCTGAACTGCATGAAATTATTAAGTAGGAAGCAAAATACTTGGTGAGATAAAAGATAGCATTACCTAAAGGAGTGGAACTACCAAACAAACTGTTTAGAAGATCTAAAAAACATTGTTCAAAACATAAGTAAAAAATTTACCAAAGAGTTAGAGATCAGGAAAGGTAGGAAACAGAAATTCTGGATATAAAAATTCTACTGAATTCATAAATAGCAAAAATGACCAATGTGAAGATGAGGTTTCAGAAATCAAGAACAAAATGGAATCACATGGTTATACAGTCAGAGAAATCCTAAACATGATAAAGAGAGCAAGAAAAATTTATCCAACAGTTACTACATGATGTTAAGAAAATTCATCTAAGGCTAAATAGAGTTAGAGAGTTATTAGAGGACAGCACATATGGAATAAAAATTCTGTTTTCAGATAATACAGCCCATTTCCAAGTATGGGGAAAGAACTTAACATGCAGGTAAGCAAGACTTACAGAATGCCAAATAACTATGATATTTTTAGAAAGCTCCCAACCACATATCATAGTTAAACCCTCAGAACTCCAAAACAAAAGCAGAATCTTCAAAGCTATCAAAGAAAAGAAAAAAATCACTTCTAAACATAAACCCATTAGGAAAGGTGTAGACTTTTCGCCACACACTAAAAAAGCCAGAAAAGCCTGCAGTGAAAAGTCCTAGAAGAAAACAACTTCCAACCTAGACTAATATAACCTGTGAAAATATATTTCAAAACTGATGAGAACAAGGATATTCTCCATGACAAAAAACCTTAAGAAATTTGTGAACACCAATCACTCCAAAAATATTCAAGAGTATCCTGTACAGAGACATTGAAGCCAACAAATCCAAAGAGTTGCATGGAATGAATACATCAAACAATGTGAGTAGTGGAATAGAAGAGTCAATAATAGAAAAATAATACAATAACAAGAATAAGTCAATGCCCTTCAGTAATAACTCTCAATGAAAATGGCCTCAACTAGTTGAATAAAAGACACAGATTGACAGACTAGATCAAAAAAGAAAAACCTAAAAGTCTTTCCATTCAAGAAACTCATCTAATCCAAAAAGAAATCCATAGACAAAAGGTCAAAGGAAGGAAAGCAATACTCTGCACCAGGACCTCAAAAGGAAGGAGTGGTGGAAATTTTATTCTTGGACAAAGTAAACTTCAAGCTAAAACTGATCAGAAGCAAAAAGAAAGTAACTATTTATTAGTTAAGGGAATAACTCAACAGGAAGAGATGACAAATGTAAATGTTTATGGACCAAATATAAAAGCTTTCTCCCACTTTTAGAATTTTTACATTTTTCAGGACTGATATCTAACTTTTTACTTTATTTTAAATTAATTTTTATATTTGAAATAAGGTTTTGGTATGGGATTGCCCAGTTTGCCCATGATTTATTAAAGAGACTATTCTTTTCTAAATTTGTATCTTTAGAATATTCATCAAACATTAGTTGACCACGTATGCATGGTTATAATTTGAGTACTCCATTCTGTGATTTATATGCCTGATTTTATGCTAGTAATTACTGTTTTGACTATTACTTTGTTTTAGGTTTTGGGGTCATATACATTGTAAACTGTAGTTTCATTCTTTCTCAAGATTTCTGATTTTTGAGTCCTTTGTGATACATATAAGTTTTAGAATATTTTTCTGGGAAGATGTCATTGAAATTTTCATTTTTCAAGAAATGAAATTTGTATGTCACTTTGGCTACTCTGGATGCTTTAATTATATTAATCTTCCAATCTATGAACACAGGGTATCTTTCCATTCATTTTTATATTTACTTTCTTTCAGCAGTGTCTTACATGTTTTACTATGGAAATAATTGACCTCTGTGGTTAAATTTATTCCTTAGTGTTATATACCTTATTAAGAATCTGTGAATACAACTTTTCTTAGTTTCTTTCTCAAGTTTTTTATTGTTATTATATGAGAACAAAATAAATATATGTTGATTCTTCTGTTCCTGTTACTTAAGAACTGATCTCCAATATTCATAACCAAAGTTTACAAAGCATGAACAAAGGCAAGAAAAAGGAGACTGTGAAGGAAAAAACTTTCCTAAGAGTGTAGGTGAAAGTCACTTAGCAATTGCCTGCATTCTCCATGAGATAGAATAAATCAACTGGAATGTAGCTATTCGTTGAGGTGGATGATTATGGTTAAATTCTGGATAGAGAGTCTGCTAATTGTGGATATGCAGAAACTTGGAGAAACCCAGAGCTGTTCAATAGTCAGATACAGTATGGAACAGTGACCTAGTACAAATCTCTCGGAAGCATGGCAGCGAAAGGAGGAGTGTGCCTCTTTGGTGGGAGTAATGGTAAAAGGAAGAAAGTCCCAGTGAGCACTACTGGCACAAGTTTTATCACTCTGCAGAAATATAAGATGAAGAAACAATATTCCTAAGGTGTGTGTGATACACATACACTATGGATAGCTCAATGGATAGCAGCCCAGAGAATCAGTTTGATAGAAGCCAGACAGAGACTCTGACACAAACTTATTAAGTTCTATATAGTAGGGCAATTAACTGCAATGTGTGAGGAAAATGGAAAGTATATCCCTGTGGAAAGGACAGTGTTGTGGGCAAATATTTGGAGTCAGGGAGAGTGACAGCACACAGGAGGTAGGATTAGGAAGACCATAATAGTGAGTGGCACATTATGTGGAATGGTCTGCCATCCCTACATCATAGATCATTGAGACTCAAGCCCCTTTGCATAGATCATTGAGATTCAAGCCCCTTTGCAGAGAGAATATTTTTATTATTGTTTTAATGTACTTTCCATCTTATACTTGTTTCTCTTTTTTAATATTTATTTTTCCCTTTTTCTCATTCTGTCATTTTTCTTCTACTTTTTTCTTTTAATTTACTTTTATTATTTTAAATTTTTATTTCACTTTCTATTATTCTTTATCATATTTATGAGTTGTTGATGGTGTTGATGTTGTTTTTGTTTTTTATTTTTTACTTTACTCTTTATTTCTTTTCGCCACTCTTCTTTCTTGTGGTTGGGAATCAAGCTTGGCAGTTTAATTTGTACTCATGAGTCAGTTGAAAGGAAATGACCTTGTTTGATGTATGACCTACTCTTACTCAAACTTTGGTGAAGACTTCAACTTAATGAATAGTGGGAAGCTACAAGCCAAAATCTGACAATCTGCTCCCAAGTAGGGACAGAAAAAGAGAACCTGGTGTCCCAATCCTGGACACACCCATAGCAACAGCAGGGAGAACAAACAAAACTTTGGTTTGCAGCAGACCTATAAGGTACCCACACTCCCATACTCTATTAGATTGCATATTGCTGGAAAGACTGGAGATGAGTGCCATAGAGGGGAGCTGTGACCCCAATCTCTGTGTCTCCCTGTGGAAAAAAACCTGAGGTTTCACTAATGTCCAAACATAGGATGCTCCAAGCCCTTGATGATTTGGGGGACAGTCAGCAGCAGTATTGTATTCAAGGCTACAGAGTCAATATCATTGTTGTCCAAAGAAATCCCCAAAATCTTATGAGGACTTTCATTCCCATTGTAGTAAAGACTACAGAAGATGTACCTCACATATTCTTCTCTCTATACTGCATCTCCCTCAAGCAAACATGGTACCTCAGTTCAGAAACTTAACTCTTTCCATGATTCTGGTCTTAAACTGAATTGAACAAGAACTGAAACAAATTCAATGGTTAGGTTCAATGTTGACATTATGGGGAAATTTGACTTAGTTCTCATCTAATTCAGTTTGAGACCAGAATTTTGGAAAGAATTAAGTTTATGAACCAAAGCACCACTACTAGAAGGACCTCATTCTGGTGAGACAGAGAGAAAGTAGTTTCATAAGGCACCAATAAGATCCAAATTGTGTTAAAATTAAGCATAGCCAAAGAATCAACAGGGAAATGACAGTATGAACTCAACACTAAATATCCTAGAACACACCACCAAGAAAAGGATGCTTACCAAGAAGGTTCTCACATAAAAGTGGAAGAGATATTCATATCAACACATGCAGAAATCTCAGTACAGAAACATAAAAACTGAAAAAATTTGGCCTATGCAACATTTCCCAAGTGTCATAATTCTCTAATGAATGTCAAAATATCAAAGTAGATAAAAATGTCAGACAAAGAATTCAAAAGAATAATTTTTAATTCAACAAAATGAAATGGGATAAACAGTGGAATGAATTAAAGAAATTAGTGCAGGACATAGATGTGCACTTATAAACAGAGATTCTGAAAAAGAACCAAATAAATATCTTGGAAGTGAAAAGCTAAAAAAACGGTTTAAAAATCAATTGAAAACCTCACCAAAAAAAAAAAAAAAAAACCCTCACCAAGGAGAAGAAAGCATATGAAGGAGTGAAAATAGGTCTGCCCAAATCACACATTGACACAACAATAAAGAAAAAGAAAAGAAAGAATAAAGAGAACAAAAATGATATCTGTTATCCCATGAAAAGATGAAATATTCACATACTTAGAATACTAGGAAAGAGGACCTAAATGTTGATGACATGAAAAAGCTCTCCAATAAAATAATAGCAGAAAATATTTTCCTCATCTTGGGAGAGACATATACATCCAGGTACAAGAGGTAATTCATTTTTTGTTTTTTAATGTTTCTTAGTAAATGTTTACTGAACATATGATGATTACATTCATAGTCAGGAGATATAAATATATATATCTCCT
>NW_004624910.1:2595026-2607927 GCF_000247695.1 Heterocephalus glaber
GGAGGGCGTGAAGGGAGGGCTAGGAATGGGGCAAAAATAAGAACCAAGATGCATTATGTAAAGGTGCAATTCCCAATGAGAAATGTAATTGTGTTGTATACCTAAAATGTACTAATAAAAGAATTTAACAAAAAAAAAGACAATTCCTTCATGACTACTATGCCATAAAGCACAAATGTCCACACAGTTTCCTTCTTAGCTTATTTGCAGTCTGATTACTGGAAGCCATGGAACTTGCTGGGCTCCGTGGATCATGTAGGTGCCAAGGGTGAAGTTGGTGGGCTGGTGGGAATATGCACCAGTGACTTGATTTTTCAAGAAGGCACATGCATAGATCAGACTCAGTGGATGAGTTGACCAGAGAGCTGGGGTGACTCTGAGCAGAGTTGGCTAAGGTGACTTATGCTTCTTTATGTTCTCTGTAGCCAGATTCTTGGGAATTCCCTTCCCTGCACTGAAAACTGGACAGCATACTACAGGAATGCTTCTTTGCCTTGTGTTTGAAGGGGAATCATGGGGGTGGTGGCTCATATGTAAAATGTCTCCAAGGATTTTTACATCTAAATATTAGTTTGGTCCCTCAGGCTATTTGTGACACTTTTATGATGGCTGTTCACCAGTAAGTGGGGATGGAGGTGATGTAGCCATGGCAGCACTATTTACACCTTTGAACTAGTAACATATTTGGATTAATCTACATATATAGTCTTATTAATTTTACATTTCAAGGTATAGCCCCTCTCTCACTTCAGAATGCCTTCATTTACAGTGACTCCTGAGCATCTCTGATGCAACTCCATGTCTAATCAGCCAATTTAATGTATTTTAATTCTTTGTATTCCCCTTCCCCTCAACTCCCTCCCCACTCCTTCTCTCTGTAGATTCCCTCATCATTTGTGAAAGACCCTCCCCTCCATTGTCTGTCATTGAATTTGTTTTTTAAGTTATTTATACTTTGGGTTTCCCACATAAGAAACTTTATGTGATATTTCAACTGTGTTTGCTTCATTTCATTTAATACTGCAACATCAAGATTCATTGAGTTTTCTACAAATTACCATATTTAGCCCTTTTTATGGCTGAGTAGTACCCCATTATATATGAATATTTTTATTAATTCATCTGTTAATTGTGATTTTATTTTGTACCATGATGATATATATGGGCCTAGATTCAGTCTCCTCTGTGACTAGCACTAGGTTTTGCAACACCATTTGTGAAAGAGGCTATCTTTTGCCAACATAGATTTTTGGCCTGAGGGCCCAGGACTGCCCCCGCTGCCCAAGCATTGTTGCACAGAAGGCCATGCTCCCACCTGCTGAGTAGGCTGGGCTGGTATCTAGATCTAAACTACAAAAGTGCCTGGGGCCATAAAGGCCATAATTATTAGCTCCGGAAAATGGAGCAGAAATGAACAACAGAGAGAGGGTCTCTCTTAGGCTCCTTGATGAAAACAGAAGTCCACTGGGAAAGTGAAGAAAATCTCTGCAATAAAGGTGCACTGGATCATCATGGTTGGTAAGTTGGTGGGATCAGCACCTCCCATCAGAAGCAGGACTTGCTTCAGGGGAAGGGTAGCTGAAACCTGCATTAGAACATTACAGAGTTCAAGCCTGCAGGAGGTCAGGGAGCTCCACTTGGGCCTTGCAGCCAAAAATCAGCCTGAATCCCAGTGGACAATTGCTGACTTGCTGAGATTAATCAACTTAGATCTGCACACTGCTGCCCACATTGTCTATTGTGACAGCAGACACATACTCTGAAGAAGGCCCTATTTTTTTCTTCTCTTCTTTTACTCTCTTTCCCTTCTTGTTCTTCATTTCTCTCCCTTTTCTTCTTTCTATCGTATTTCTGATTTTTTTCTCTCTTTCCTTCTCTGAATTGTCATTATTTTTATAGGAAGGTGAATAGAGCTTGTAGCCTCCCTATATCTATTAGTTTATTCCATTCTTGTCCTTGTTCCTTCACTCTTTCATTTTCTATTGTCTTCAATAGTTTCCCAAAGTTTGTGTGATCTTCCTGTATCCTCTAACATCAGTTCTAACCTTTCCCTCTCCATCTCTCTATCCCTCCTTCCTCAACTCTTTATGTCCTCATCTCAAAGGGAAAATTTGCTATATTGAATGGTTTATTTACTACAAACATATTTTGGGCTGGTTCTCAATTTTGATCTAGTTCATGTGGGTAAAGGTAACTGATTAATAGCAACCACAAGTGGTCATTTTCAAAGCTGTGTTTGATGCTATTGTTGATGCTGATTTTATCACCTGGGCTAAGATGTCATGATTGATCTAATCAATTGTCCTTCCTGGTATACTGAAAATAAGATTTCTTAAGAGTCATTAGAGACTCAAAACCTAAAGACCAGCTATACCTGAAAGAAACTCTGAGAAACAATCATTCCATAAGGGTTCTAAGTACAAGCAACAAAGATATTAACAATAAGTGATATTGAAGTATCAACCCAGAAATTAAAACAAAAACAGCACCAACAACAAAAATAGAAATGAGAAGACACCTAAACAAGGTGCATACCCAGATTTCCAGCTCATCAAAAGCAAATTTTGGGCCCAAAGAGGTAGAAAAACCTGATAATCAACCACCTGGAACCCTGAACTGATAGCACAGGAAGTAACAAAACAGATGAAAGAGTGTCTAGAAAAATTCAAAACAGAAATAATTTCCCATATAACTAAGAGATGGTGAGCAGAATGAAAGACATGATTACAGACTCTAGAACAGAAACATAAAAATAATAGATGAGCTCAGGACCATGATGAAAGCCATAAATGCCCAGCATAGGAAAGAAATGGAAACCATGAATGCCCAACATAGGAAAGAAATGGAATCTATGAAACAGATTCAAACAATTATCCAGGAGATTAAAAATTCTATTGAAAGTATTTTCAGGAGAATGAGCCAATGTGAAGACAGAATTTCAGATATAGAAGACAGGATTGCGGTTAGTGACCATGAAAAGAGAGATTTCTTGAAAATAGTAAGGGGTGATGAGAAATAGATCCAGTAGCTGATAAATGATGC
The DNA here is from genome assembly GCF_000247695.1 of Heterocephalus glaber. The sequence continues at coordinate 2,598,069 of NW_004624910.1, forward strand.
AAAGAAGAATAACAAAAGACTGATAGGAGTCTACAAAAAACAGGAGAAAGTACAAATATCATTAAAAAATGATTCACAGAAGTAATGGCAGAAAACTCCCTAAGCAGTGGAATAGAATTCAACATACTGATAAGTGAGGTATATAGGACTCCAACTAGTCAAGATCAAAAAATATCTATACCTGGACATATAATAGTCAAGATCCTGGAAGCCCAACAGAAGATCAAAATATTACAAGCAGTTAGAGAAAAGAAACAAATCGCAAACAAAGGAAAGCCCATCAGAATCACAGTGGACAACACAACACAAACTCTCAAGTAAAGGAGAGCCTGGAGTGAAGTATTTCAAGTATTTCAAGCCCTAAAAGAAAGCAACCTCTAACCCAGATATATGTATCCTGCAAAACTATCTTTTAAAATTAATGTGGAAATAAGACACTTTCATGACAAAGAACACCTGAGAAACTTCATGAATACCAAATCAGCACTCCAAACAATTCTAAACATTATCCTAGAAAAAACAATGGGAGTTAAAGCTCCATGAGGCCCAACAGAAAGAAGCCATCAGACAAAACAAGAAATTAAATGGTGAGAGGGGAAAATAAAAAATAAAAGAGCCAACAACAGTAAAATATCATGAAAAGTTTAAGTCAATACATATCAGTTATAATCATCAATGATAATGGCCTCAATTCACCAATCAAAAGAAATAGATTGGTAGAATTGATTAATGAACAAAATCCAACAATATGCTGTATACAAGAAACACACTTAATTCAAAAAGAAATTCACAGACTGAAACTAAAAGGATAGAAAACAGTTCTCCATGAGACAGGAAACAGGAAAAGAGGAAGGGTAACTATCTTATTTGCAGACAAAGTAGATTTCAAACCAAAACTAATGAAGAGAGACAAAGAAGGTCACTATATCCTTGTAAAGAGAACAATCCAAGAGGAAGAGATTATAATCATAAATATGTATACACTGAATACTAGCGTGCCCAACTATATAAAACAAATAATAACACACATAAAAAATCAAATAAGCACTACTACAACAGTAGTGGGGGACCTCAATACCCCACTGTCAAAAATAGATTCATCAACCACACAAAAGTAAACAATGAAATACTAGAACTAAATCAAACTGTTGAACAAATGAACTTAACAGATGTTTACAGAGTGTTCCACCACACTAATTCAGAATACACATTCATTTCAGCTTCATACAGGTCATTCTCCAAAATAGACCACATACTAGCTCATAGAAAATGTTTAAGTCAGTGCAAAGGAATGGAAGTTAGCCTCCTGTATATTATCAGACCATAGTGCATTTTAATTGGAGATCAATAGCATAAGAAACTGCATGAACTTCACAAACACATGGAAATTGAATAACACTCTCCTGAACAACAAATTGGTGACAGAGAAAATTATAGAAGAAATTCAACAGCTTCTACAATTAAATGATAATGCCAATACAGCATAAAGGATCTATGGGGCACAATGAAAGAAGTCCTATGAGGGAAATTTATAGCAGTTAATGCCCATACTAGCAAAACAGAATGAGCTCAAATAAACAACCTAATGCTGTACCTCAAGCTCCTAGAAAAAGAATAGCAACACAAGCCCAAACCTTGTACAAGGGAGGAAATTATAAAGAGCAGTGAAGAAATCAGTGCAATGGAGACTAAGAGAACGATGCAAAAAACTAACAAATTGAAGAGTCAGTTCTTTGAAAGAATAAAGAAAATTGACAAACCCTTAGCCAACCTTATCAAAAAAAGGAAAGAAGAGACCCAAATCCATGCAATTAGGAATGAAAAGGGTAAAATAGCAACAGATCCAGGACAAATCCAGAGGATCATCAATACCTACTTCGAGAACCTATACTCCAATAAAATGGAAAACACAGACAAAAATGGACAGATTCCTAGATACATATAAATTACCAAAGTTGAATGAAAATATAAAAATTCTAAACACTCCAGTTTCAATCAATGAAATTGAAAATGTAATTTAAAATTTACCCACCAAGACAGCCCAGGTCCTGATGGATTCACTGCTGAATTCTACAAAAAATTAAGGTAAGAGCTAATGCCATTACATCTCAAATTCTTTAATGAAATTGAAAAAGAAGCAATACTCCCAAATTCATTCCTGGTAGCAAGCATTACTTTGATTCCAAAAGCAGAGAAATAACCAAGCAGAGAGAGAGAGAGAGAGCACGCAAACTACAGGCCAATCTCCCCAATGAACATAGATGCAAAAATCCTCAAAAAGATACTGGCAAATAGAATACAGAGGATCATCAAGAAGATCATACACCCTGACCAAGTGGGATTCCTACCAGGGATGCAAGGATGGTTCAACATACCTAAATCAATGAATGCAATGCACTATATTAACAGAGTCAAGGACAAAAACTATATGATCATCTCAATAGATGCAGAAAATGTGTTCAACAAAATCCAACATCCATTAATGATAAAAAAAAAAACCTACAGAAAATTGGAATAGATTACCTTTATCTCAACCTGATAAAAGCCTGAAATAACAGCCAACATCATACTAAATGATCAAAAACTGAAATTCTTTGTGGTAAAATCTGGAAGAAGACAAGGATGTCTATCACCACTTGTATTCAATATGGTTTTAGAAACATTGGCCACAGCAATTAGACAAGAGAAAAAAAATAAAAGGAATACAGTTAAGAAATGAAGAAGTTAAATTGTCATTATTTGTGGATGACAGGATACTCTTTGTAGAAGACCACAGAAAGTCCACCAAAAGTCTTCTAGACTTAATAACCAAATTCAGTAGTCTAGCTGCATAAAAGGTCGACACTCAAAAATTGATAGCCTTCCTGAACAACAGACTTGTTTAGAGAGGAACTGTACAAACAACTCCTTTCATAATAGCATAAAAATAAAATACCTAGGAATCAATCTAATGAAGGAAATAAAAGAACTCTACTCTCAAAACTAAAGGACTCTGAAAAAATGATCAAAGAGGATATCAGAAAACAGAAAGACATCCCTTGTTCTTGTGTAGGAAGAACCAATATAGTAAAAGGGGCCATACTTCCAATTCTGTTATATAGATTGAATGCAATCCTGATTGAAATTCCAACAACATATTTAATGAAATTAGAGAAAACAATCTAAACATTCATTTGGCACTAGAAGAGACCTTGAATACCAAAAGCAATTCTAGGCAACAAAGACAAGGCAGGGGGTATCACAATCCTCAACTTGAAACTGTACTACAAATCTTCTGTGAGAAAAATACCATGATACTGTTCAAAGAAACATACCCAAGGATCAATGGAACAGAGTAAAAAATGCAGAAACAACTCCAGACATACTCAGCCACTTCATTATCAACAAAGTATCCAAACACCCTCGCTGGAAGAAAGACAGCCTCTTTAATAAATGGTGTTAGAAAAACTGGCTCTCAACTTTCCAAAGATTAAAAGCAGACCCGTATTGCTCACCATGCACTAAACTAGAATCCAAATGGATCAAAGATCTAAATATTAAAAGAGAAACAGTAAACCTGCTGGATGATAGGTTAGGTAGAACTGTTGAAGATATTGGTATAGGAAAAGACTTTATGAACAAAGCCTGTGTTGCATTTGAATTAGCACAAAAAATCAACAACTGGGATCTAATCTTATTAAAAAGCTTCTGGACAGCAAGAGAAACCACCAACATAGTGAAGAGGCAACCCACAACGTAGGAAAAAATTTATATCTGCTGTTCCTCAGACAAAGGTCTCCTATCTAGAATATATAAAGAACTTTAAAAAATCAGACCCTCCAAATTTAAGGACCCAATCCAAAACTGTGTATCTGAAGTGAACAGACATTTCTCAGATGAAGAAGTAGAAAGAGCAAATACACATAGAAAAAATGTTCAACATCACCGGTCATTTGAGAGATGAAAATTAAAACAATGGTGAGATTCCACCTCACTCAAGAAAGCATGGCTGCTGTCAAGAAATCAACCAATAACAAATGCTGGTGGGGCTGTGGGGAAAAAGGAACTCTTCTCCATTTTTGGTGGGCATTTAAACTGGTGCACCTACTGTGGAAATCAGTGTGGAGATTCCTCAAACAAACTAGGATTAAAGGTGCCATTTCACCCAGCTATTCATCTTCTAGATATCTTCCCAAAAGAATTAAAAGCATCATTGCACAGCAATATATGCACACCTATGTTTATAGCAGCACAGTTTGTAATAGCTAAATCTAGGAAACAGCACAAATGCCCATCAAATGGTGACTGGATAAAGATGTGGGTTTTGTTTTATAAAATGTAGTACTACTCACCAACAGAGAAAGACAAACTAGAGCTATTTACAGCTAAATTGATGCACATTGAGGCCATACTCATAAGTGAAATAAATAGGACATACATCTTTAAATCCTGAATAATTTCTCTGGTGTGAGAAACTGAAAGAGTAAGTGAGGACCAAAATGTATAATACATAATGTATAATATGAAGAAAAGCTCCAAAAGGGAAGGGAAAGTAGGGAGGGGGTTGAGGGAAAGGAAAGAAGGGAAAGAAAAACTATGAGAAAAGACGGGAAAAACAGAAACAAAGGCTTTGTAAATAGGGAGGAGTGGAGCAGTGGAAGGGAGGGAAAGGGAATGGGGAAAATCCAAGGACCAAGATATATCATGTAGATGTGCGAATTCCCAATGATGAAAAAGATCACAATTATACCTAAAATTTAGCAATAAACTTATTCAAAAAAAATGAAATGAACCAGGCACACAAATTTAAAAATTGTCTCTAATTTGAGTAAGAGAAATTACAAACAAAGACCACAATGAAGGTTGCATGGAAGGAATCAAAGGGATAGATCCTTTGCAAATAAGAAAGTATCCTTGAGATTGAGCAAGAAAAGAGAGGGAGAGGGGAATGAGAAATGTGCAGATTAAAGATATGGCATGCACAGAAATCTAATAATCTAAATGAATATTAACATTATATGTCATAAATATGAGGTAAGACTAATAATATCAATAAGAAGGAAAAGTAGAACAGAGGTTTTGAAGAGGGTGGAAGGATGTGGGAGGGAAGGGGATTGAAAAAGAGAATCAAGCTGTGTTATGTGCATGTGCCCACTTTCCATGATGATTGTAAACTGCACATATTGCAAACAAGCTCTAATAAAAACATAAAAATTAAAAGAATCCCACATGACAGTCCAAATGACATTTTAACTGCTCTACAAATCACAATATAGAAACACAATAAAATGAGAAAAAAATAAGTGCATGGCCCCAAAATATATAACTCTTCAAAAACTGATCATTTAGATCAGTATGCAAATGAAATTAGACAGAGAATTTTATATACTGATATGTAAAATGAGATAAAAGAAAAGATCACTAAGCACCTGAATGAATCAATTACTACAATGATCAATGATTTCAAAGAAGATACAAACAAGCAGCTCTTTGAATTAAGGGACACGATACAGGATATGATCTGTTAAAAGAAGAGAGTGAATTATAGAGCAGGGTCAAGCTGCAATCCCATAAACAAAAACATTATTATATCAAATACAAAAATTCAATTGAAAGTCTAGATAGAAGTGAAGATGGAAAGATTTTTGAGACTTGTAGACGTGGTGAAAGTTTTAGAACATTCAGTCAGGATCTAAAAAAATATAAACCACACTGAGCAGACTATGCAAAAGTTCCTGAATGAGGGGCTGAAATACAGGCTAATGGGTTAAAAAAATCTATTTTCTGAAACTATTACAGAAAATGTTTCAAATCTGAAGAATGAGATGCACATACAAATAAAAGAAACATTTAAAAACCCCATATAGACACTGTTGAAAATGAACCTCTCCACTATACACAGTAGTCAAAATACTAGAAATTCAAAAGAAATCAACAATGTTAAAAGCTGTTAAGGAGACATGCCCAATCACCTGTAAAGCCAAACCCATCCAACTTGTATAATATTTCTCAACATTGACCTAAATGCCAGGTTTGACTTATAACAAAATTTTTCAATCCCTGATGGAAAATTATTACCAACCCAGTTCATTATACACTGTAAAGCTGTCATCCAAGTTTGAAGTAGAAATACAGAACTTCCATAGTAAATATAGATTAGAGAATTTCATGACCACCAAGCAAGCATTGCAGAAAATACTAAACACAGATCAAGAAGATGAAAACTACAAAATAAAAGGAAAGATTAAATCCAACTCACAGAGAAATGAACAATCGAAATATATCCAACCCAAGGAAAAAAACCCAAATGATTGGATTTCTCACACACATTTCAATAAAGTAAATGGTTCTAACTCTTCAATTAAAATCCACAGATTGATAGACTGGATCTGAAAGCAAGACCTGTCCTTATGTTCTCTGAAATAAATACACCTGTTCTGCAAAAACTTACACAGACTAACAATAAGGATGAAAAATTGTACTCTAAGCACCATAAGACCAAGAGAAATCAGCAGTCCTTTATATATTTATATAGACAGTTTAGTGTGCTTGGAGTTGCTTCTGAATCCTCCTTGTTATTCCATTGACCCACAAGTCTGTTTTTTGCGATACCATGCTGTTTTTATCACTAGTTTTATAGTATAACTTGAAGTCCCAGATTGTGATGCCCCCTGCCTTATTTTGTTGCCCAGAATTGTTTTTGTTTCTCTAAATTTGTTCAGGTTCCATATGAATTTTAGGATTTGAGGTGTTATAGTTTGTGTCTAGATATCCCCCAAAGAGTACTGCAGTCATAGGCTTTTTCAGAGGTGCCTGAATCTAGAGTGTGATGCTGTGATTAAGGGCGTGTGAATACTAAATCAGTCCACTGATTGGTTTGGCACCACCCTAATCCTGGTTGTCTCAACAAGATAAAAGGGGCAGAAAGATGCTGCTACATTCTCTGGCTGCTTTTGCTAACTTCCACATGCCATGAACTGTTGCCCCTCTGTTGGGAACCAGGCTATGTGTCTTGGGTACTGTAGGGTCCAAGGCTGATGTAACTTGTTCTGGAACAGATAAGTTAATAGAAAACCACAGGCTCCTGACTGTGTGCAGAAAACTAAACAGTGCTCCTGGAGCAAGATGACATCTGCTGAGGACAATACAAAGCATACAGGCATTTGGGTAGAGGGAAGGGTTCTCTATTCACTAGTTACACATTTACTACCACTGCTGCTGTTCCATGAAAAGTACACTACCCCTTCCCCTGAGCTTCTTGCTTAGTAATAAAAGTGGGTCCACTGGACAGATTGTTGAGAGTGTCTACTAGAGGCATATCTCCTCCCAGTATCCCTAAACTTTCAAATTTATTTCTGTCTTTATTCCTTGTGGACTCACAGACAGGTATCTGGGGGTCTGATCAGCCACCTGCACCCCTCTTCCATATGTCTCCTTGCCTTGGCGCCATCCAATTATGGACTGAAACCTCTATGAACTGTAAGCTAAATAAATCTTTCCCTCTTTAACTTTGGGTGTCAGACATTTAGTCTCAGCAATGAGAAAAAAGTAACTAAAACATTAAAATTCCTTAATGTAGTTCTGTAAAGAATGCTGCTGGTATTTTGGTTGGGATTTTGTTATATCTCTTTAATAGTTTTGGAAGTATGCCCATTTTGACTATATTTGTTCTACCTATCCAGGAACAAGTGATATTTTAATATTTTCTGATATCCTCTCTGATCTCCTATTGTTCAGTAGTACAGTTTTCATTGTAGGGATCTTTCACTTCCTTGGTTAGGTTAATTCCTAAGTATTTCATTTGCCTTGATGCTATTGTGAAAGGTCCTATTTCTCTAATTTCACTCTCAGTGAGTTTGTTATTGATGTATGGGAATGACACTGATTTTTCAGTGTTGCTTTTGTATCTTGGTATGGTATTGAATTGGTTATTAATTCTAGGAGTTAACTAGAATTAATTCTATTTTTTGCTTAAATTCTTTTATTGGTACATTTTAGGTACACAATATGTTTACATTTATCATTGGGTGCTTGTACCTCAACATGATGTATCTTGATTCTTATTTTCTCCCCATTACTGGTGTACCCTTCACCCCCTCCACCCTTCCCTATTTACATAGACCTTGTTTCCATTTTTTTCTTTTCTTTTCCCTTCTTTCCTTACCCCTTCCCCTCCCACTTCCCCTACCCCTTTAGAATTAATTCTTGTAGTGTACTTTTGTGGTCTTCTATGTAGAAGATCATATCATCTGCAAATAAAGATCATTTAAATTCCTCCTTTTCTATTCATATCCATTTTATTTATTTCTCTTGTCTAATTGTTCTAGCTAATATATCAAGAACTATATAGAACAGAAGTGGTGATAGTGGTCATCTTTGTCTTATTTCTGATGTTAGAAGGAAAGCTCTCAACTTCTCTCCATTTAGTATGATGTGGGCTGTTGGGCTGTCTTAGATGGCTTTTATCAAATTCAGAGAAAGACATATATTCCTATTTCCTTCAGGGTTTGAAACATGAATGGATGTTAGAATTTATCAAATGCTTTTTTCCATCTCTTGAGATGACTGTATGATGGATATCCTTGTTACTATTTATGTGTAGTATTAAATTTCTTTATTTATGTATCTTGAATCATCCCTCCATCCCTGGAATGAATCTTAATTGCTTAAGATGTATAAACATTTTGAAGATTTGCTTCATTCTGTTTGCCGGTAACATATTGAGGATTGTGGCATCTAAAGAGATAAGCCTGTAGTTCTCTTTCAGCAGGTTCCATTTCTGGTTTTGGAATGAAGGTGATTCTTGCCTTAGGGAACGACTTTGGGAGTTCTGATTTCATGAAAGAGCTTGAGGAGTATTGCCATTAGATCTTCTGTAAAGTTCTTGCAGAACGTGGGAGTAAATCTGTTGGGAAATGGGTTTTTCTTGGGAGCATATTTTTACTGCTTCACTTTATTACATTTTCAGTGACTGATATTTTCTTCTTGTTACACCATCTTGATTGAGCTTTGGTAGTTTATATGTATCAAAGAATTTATCCATTTCTTCTGAATTTTCATATATATATGTACATTTTAGGTATAAAATATATTTACATTTATCATTGGGTGTTTGCACCAGAACATGATGTATCTTAGTTCTTATTTTTTCTCCCATTACCTGTGCCCCCTTCACCCCCTCCATCCTTCCCTATTTACACAGACTTGGATTCTACTATTTTTTTTTCTCATAATTTTTCTTTTCCTTTCTTCCCTTTCACCTTCCCCACCTGCCATCCCCAAATCCTTGGACGTTATCCTATTTCAACTTACCAATTATTCATTGTAATCATTTTCATCCTTATTTACACTTTCAATTTCTCACACTAGAGAAATGATTCAGTATTTACACATGTGTCCTATTTATTTGACTGAAGAATATGGCCTCAATATGCATTCATTTGGATATAATTGTCTCTAGTTTCTCATTTTTTATGGCTGAATAGTACTCCATTTTATAAAAAATCGTATCCTTTTTTGTATTAAATTCTTTTATTGGCACATTGTAGGTATACAACACAATTTACTTTCTCATTGGGAACTGTACCTTTATATAATGCATCTTGGTTCTTATTCTTTCCCCATTCCTAGCCCTCCCTTCACACCTTCCACCCTTCCCTATTTACAAAGACTTTATTTCCATTTTTTCCATTTCTCATCATTTTTCCTTTCCCTTCTTTCTTTTCCCCTGCCCCTCACACTACCCCTACCCCTTTGGACCATTTCTTCCTATTTTACATAATCGATTATTCATTCTAATCATTGGTACATTTCAGGTATACAATATAATGACATTCATCATTGGAAATTTGCACCTTTACATAGTCTCTCTTGGTTCTTA